>CM055036.1:5869266-5991909 GCA_029204005.1 Salix udensis
TATTGTTAATTTCGTTTTGTTTCGGCTGTTTTGGTAGAAATATTTCACACCAGTTAAAAAAACAAGATAAAAAGATGTAGTTTTTACTTTGCTTTAAATTTTAGTCCGTTTGTTCCGAAATTTCAGCCAAATTTTGGCGGGGGACGTTCAGTGTTTCATTCCGCCCATTCTGTTTCGGGCAAATAATTTTTTTTTAAATAATGAATAATTTTACAATATCAATCACATCTCTTAATCTGACCTTTAGATTGAGATGAAATTTTACGAGGAGTCTCTTGACATATTTATACATATTATGTTAAAATTTCAGAGCAGTTAGAGAATGTAATAACCTTGCAAGATTGATGATAATATTCTCGTAATATTATATATGTTCATAACTTTATTCAGAAAAAATCATTTTATTGTGTCTTTATTCGATTAAATTGCACAATTCTAAATAATTTTATTTTTGGATTTGAACTATATTTTTTTAAATAAATATATTTAATTATATATATACATAAATAGTACAACCCTGAAACAATACGTCAAAACACTTAAGAACTAAAACATTCCATTCCAATTGAATAATTGAAAAAAAAAAACAAAGTACCAGCCAAAAAGAAATTGATAACCATGAGTTAGACTACTTTAACCTGGCAAATTTGGCTTCAATATCTACTTTAGGAGCTAAAATGTTCAACGAGATATTGATCAGTGACATAAGATCAGGTCCCATGGATCCTAAAAGAGAGAGGGAGAGATGATGATGATGATGATCCAGGAGTGGAGGACTCCATGAGCTTTCTGAGAAATTAATCCAAAGGGCCTGAGTTTTGCTTCAGAATTTATTATGAGCTCACAAAACAACCATGACTCGTTGTGGCTTAGCTTGATGCATGCAGGGGCTGAATCGTGAATACACAAAATCGTTTTATTTAACGGAGATTGCAAGAAAAACAAGGAATTTATCATTGAGTACTGTCGTATTTTCTCATAAATACATCAAGATCCTACGCCTTCTCTTTGTTTTTCTCCCTCCCCCCTCCAGTCAATAGGGTACGAACATGTCCATGAACATTTCACTTCTCCAAAAAGATAGCAAAAACGTATCAAATTCGAGCTAGGAAACGCTTTCTACGATCAATATTCAATTTTGGGTGGATAGATAATCACCAGCAGCATGAAGGAACATATTCTGGGCAGCATGTGGATGGAAGTTATTCAGAAGAGTGAATATCAGTTCTGTTAATTTTGTTTCATTTCAGCTGAAATGGTCAAAACGTTTTGAACCAGTTAAAAAAACGAGATAAAATAGAGCAGTTTTTACCTCGCTTAGAATTTCGGTCCGTTCTGGAAATTTCAGTCAGAACGTTCTGGTTTCGTTCCGCCGGTTCTATTTTAGTCAAATAGTTTCTTTTACATAATGAATAATTTTACAGTATCAATCATATCTCTTCATCCGACCATTAGATTGAGATAAAAAATTTCGAGGAGTGTCTTGACATATTTATATATATTATTTTCAAATTTCAGAGTAATCAGATAATATAATAACCGTGCGAGATTGATGATGTTATTCTTGTAATATTATACATGTTCATAATTTTGTTTAGAAAAATCATTTATTGTATTTTTTTTAGATTAAATTATACAATTCTAAATAATTTTATTTTTGAATTTGAACTAAATTTTTTTTGGAATTAACATATTTAATTATATATATACATACACAATAAAACCCTAAAATAATGCATCAAAATATTCCAAAACCAAAACAATCCATTTCAATTGAAAAAACAAATAACCAAGCGAATCGGAGATGGAATTGACAATGAATATATATATAATTCCTTCTGATCAGTTCGGTGGAGCTTCGCATGTCTAAAAGAAAGAGCAAGAGACAGAACTAGCTTCCGGGATGGAATATCCTGTAATTTTTTTATTTTAATTTTCACGTTCATGCACGTGCTTCCTCCTTGTGCCCCTGAATAATTATTACCAGACATTATTTACTGTTTTTTGAAAAACGATGCGGGGACTCCATTAACGTCAATCAAGGAGCCGTTATGCCCTTAATCACAGATCACCACCACCATCGAAGTCAAAATGCGTCCCTTTTTTTCCTTGAAATACTCGACTCGAAAACCCAGCAGCGTTGAACAGCCGAGCCTGCAGGATCTGATTGCTAGTAATGATTACCTACCAGGGTAAATTATCACAAAGGTGCATCAATGGAGGAAAAACAGGGACCAGACGCGCGCCCAAATCCCATGTCCTTTCATAGCTGCCTCACTTGTGTTTTATAATGTAACATTTTCAATTACAGTGTTTGGCAGTGTGGTTACAGTTGTTTTTTAAAAAGCTTTTTATTTAGAAATACATTAAAATGATATTTGTTTTATTTTTTAAAAAATATTTTTAATATCAGCACATTAAAATGATCTAAAAATAAAAAAAAACCATTTAAAATAAAAAAAAATCAAAATTTGGCCAAACGGCGGTTCAACAGCTTGGCCAAACAAGTAGAAAAAAACGTGAATTGTAATAGTTTTTCACAATGTTTTCTCTATTTTTTTTCCAGTTTGATCTTTTAATTTTTATTTGGTTTTTTTAATATTATGATTGGTGGTTTATTTTATATGTCTAGACTAGACTAAGGATCTCGCATCTTTATTGGATTGAAATCAATTTGCCAAAATTTAAAGAAATTTTGTTGATTTAAAAAAATTAGGGCTATGGAGATCAAATTTAAATAATTGATAAATATTCAACTCTTTTTTTCTAGCTAGAATCATGAAATGAAATGCATGGGCAAGGAAGGATCAAACCTTTTTTAGTCTATTTTTTTTTTCAACTGACTCCATTCGCGTTGAGTTTATTTATGAAATGAAATGCATGGGCAAGAGATTTTTTTGAACATGATTAATGTTTGATTTTGTAAAATAAAACTCAATTTTATTGATTTAAAATAATTAAATATAAAGCTAAAACAAGAGAACGGATGAAATTGGATGGGCAAAAAAAAAAGAAGGTAAAACGGAAGCTTGCATTGCACGGACCAAAGAATAAGGAGAGCATAGTGCATCGTCCTCTATCCATTAAAAATGGTGTTCCACCGTGCATTTTCAATCGTCTCGACAAGGGCTACATAATGGAGTAGCAAATGATGTAGGTCATGTGGCAATGTGGTGGTGGTGGCACGTTCTTCTTTGATTTGTATTTGCTCTCTTTTCTCTATGGTTTTCATGCCTTGCTTGGTCAAGTTTGCTTTTATATCAATTTTGATCCCTATTTTTTTTAATCAATACTTATTATTTTATTTTATTTTTTAACATTCAATTAGTTAGGAAATTCACCTTTATAATTTTATTTTATTTTATTTCCTTGATATAGTCTCATTCTTATGATATATGTCATGAGTTTGGAAAGTTAATAAGATTTGATGTGGAACTACTTTTTAATGTTGGCATTTAACATTTAGTTGTTTAGGAATTGGACTTTTTAGTTTTTTTCTCTTTTTATTAAGCTCTCATGACTTGAGTCTCGACTTAATATCAATTTTGGTTGATTCTTATTTTTTTTTGAATGTTTATTTTTTTTTATCCATAAAAAATGAGTTGGTTAAAAGTTGGACTTCAAAGTTTCTTACAATTTGCTTTTATGGGGTAATATTATTGTCATGACTCGGTGAGGAGTTTAATTGTTGAGAATTAAGATTCATGATGATTTTTTTTATTGCTTTCTATTATGTTATTTTGATATCATTGTCCTATATCTTGTGTTTTCCAAGTTGATTAGGATTTTTTTTTCAATTTTCTTCTTTAATAATAGGTTGATTAAGACATCATTTTTATAATTTTCCAATTTGATTTGTATTAAGTTATCCTAACTCATGAACTAGGTTATGAGTTTGCCTAGTTAACTTGGGTTGACTTAAATTGTGCTTTTAACTATTTTTTTTCTTTCAACAATGAAATGGTTAAGATTTGAGCTTCATACTTGTTTTCAAAAAAGTTATTTCTATAAGATAATCACATTTTCCCGACTCAGATCATAGGTTTACCAAATTGACTTGAACTTGAAGGCTGTTTGGCACTGTGTTTAAAAAATACATTTAAAAAATTTGATTTTTTTATTTTCTGTTTTAGATTAAAGTTTTTTGGTGTTTTCAACTTTATTTTGTTTTGTTTTATATAGAGTTATCATGGTTAATAACTTAGGTTGTGAGTTTTGCAAGCTAATCAGGGCTAGTCCATGTTGATTTGATATGTTGTCTTCCTAGTATTTTTTTAAAATGATGTCATGTGATATGTTATAGTTTCAATTTTTGTTTTATATAGTTTTGTTTGTTTTTTTATCACTTTCACAATTGTGGAATCATGTTCAAATCCATAGTTTTGCAAAAAAAATGATAATACTTAGCAACTATAATTAACCTATAAAATATATAAAAGAAAACTTATAGACAAATAAAATTAAAATTTTATCCCTTACTCAGAAGATCGACTTCAAAGAAGATGTTCATTTGTGAATTTACCATATCAAAAGTATGGTTAATAAGGAAACTATCACCATTACATGCAAGTCCTTGCTCGATCTCTTTGAGTTTTTTGTATTTCTTACTTTTTAATCATGATACCAAAGCTTTTAAGGTTATGTTTAGGTTAGTAGCTCACTTAATAAATTTGGGTCATGTTTTGTTTGAGCTACTTGTTTCGACCTAATGGTGGTTATAAGAGAATTATTGGTTATGACATGTCTTAAGTTAGGAGAGAACATTAATTTATTGTCATTGGTTCTCCAAACAATGAAAAAAAACATTTTGAAGTTCATTCAAATACAAGTTTAGTTTGACCAAATTTTGGTACTCATGTTATATCAAGTTTCATGGATGAAGTAGATACAACATACATTACTAATAGTTTTATTCGTTATGATCTTGGATAAGGACAATGTGATTATCAAAACTCAAGCAAGTTATCTTGGTCTAAGCTTAGATATGATGGTAGCCTAGATTAATTAACTTGCTAAAATTTGAAGTATATAACATGTGAGCATTGTTAATTTTAAAGCTCAAGTGAACACTCTTATTCATCCAAAGGCTAAACGTGATTATCTAACTTCTTAAAATCTATTAGTGGTGGATCTGTATGATTTGGATGAAGAAGTGGAGTTGAGTGTTAAAGAACCATTTCACTTAAAAGTGTAAGCTCTTAAGTGAGACCTCGTAATATGATTTATATTATTCTCTAATACTCCCCTCAAGTAAAAACCCTTTGGTCTTGAAACTTGCATATGCCCACATTATCTTGTGCTTGATTTTTTATTAAATAGAATAGGGGTGATGAGATTCGAACTGGTGACTGCTAGCTAACAAAATTCTGATACCATGTTGAAGAATTATCTCACCTAAAAGATTAAGTTGTTAGGTGAGACCTCATAATATGATTTATTTTATTCTCTAACATTGAGCTATATGGAACCAACATGAAATAACCTAAATACTTTTGTGTGTCCTTGTTGATTATCATTATGGATCATTTTTTTATTTTATGCATTTTTCATTTATTTGAACTCCTATAATATTTGGGCATGTAATTTAGGTTATTTGTCATTCATTCATACTTCATTTGAAATTTAGGGTGCTAGTTACTAATGATACTCTTTATAATTCTAAATTAGGGAGAAAGATATGGTTATGTTACGAGAGATGTGGCTTGATTGATTGATATTTTTGTTTGTTCAAGCTACCATGCTTTAATTTTAGTATTTTTATATATTATATTTTTATGACATAAACTTAATTTTATTGTGTTTATTTATCTTGAAATTATAAGGTTGGTGGATTCTTAACATATAATTAATAGGGTAGAAATACTATATTTGATAGGGTAAACATGCAAGTATATATGTTATTGGCATGTTAAAAAAAATATTGCCCAATTATATTTGTTCCTTCTAGTTTTGATTAATCAAATCATTAGATGTTTATTAATCATCATATTAGGTATGTATTGATGTATGTTAATTACCATTTATGTCATTTTAAAAATCATTGAAATGTCTTAAAGTTCCTCAATTGCATTCATATTGATGAAACTTTTTATAAATAAAGCTTTTTATGGTCTAATTTAGCTCTTGGAATTAAACCTTGAAAAATCAGTCCTAAAATATCTTAAATTATTTTGTGCTCACACCTATAAAAAAAATAAGATTTTTGGTAAACAAGATGTTTGTACCAAACCTAAATCCCAAGAATTTTAGTAAACTAAATAACATATGGTAAACCATTTCAAATCCATACTTGACTTCTATTAAGGAAATACAAAGTATATAAACTTAAATATACTAGACAAGCCTCAAGTATATCAGTTCTATGATTTTCATTGTTTAGGCAATAATAATAATAATAATAATAATAATAATAATAATTTTAGTAATTGTTTTTTTTTTCTTGTTTGCTTTTTGTTCAAGTTTTTTGGTTTTTTATTTTATTTTTCAGGATAATTTAATAATTTTTATTGTTTAAGTAATAATAATAATAATAATTTTAGTTGTTATAATTATGATAATAATAGTGACAATATTAATGATGATGATAGTAACAATAATACTTTATTTGTAATGGTTATAGTGCTTATTTTAGTTGTTATAATCGTGATGACAATGGTGGTAGTGACAACGATACTACTACTAATAATAATTAATAGTTGCACTAATAATAACTATTAAATAATTTCACTATTAATAATGATAATGGTGATAATAAAAATAAAAATAATTGTAGTATTAATTATAGATGTGATAATAATAATTGTAATGATGGTTTAACTAGTAGTAGTTATTGTGATAATGATAGCGACGATAATAACAATAATGATGGTGACAACAATAATAAGTCAATAATAATTAGAATATTAATTATTTGTAGTAATGGTAATGGTGATAGTTATAATGATAGTGACAATCTAACAATCATAATAATAACAATGAGAATAATAATTGAGATAATTCATCATTCGAAGTTATATTTGTAGAGAAATGAGTTTTGTATCTTCTCTATGTATAGTATTTTAGATCTAATATACCAGATTAATGGTTTGAAAATTTTTTGTAGCTCAATGTTATGTTTTGTTTTTTGTCTTATTTTTTTAAAATTGTATTGCTTAACATTAGTTTTTTTTTTAAATCATTCATTTTTTATTTAAACGTATTCAACAAATTCATTGTATCAATTTAAAATTTATATATTTTATTAGAAACCTGTGCTTGATAAAAAGTCTGCCCAAATTTATTGTTTTGTCCACATTTATAACATTATGGAAATTTCTCACTTAAAAAAAAATTACATTTAAAAAAATATGATTTTGACTACGGCGAAATACTGAGCAATTGACTCGTAGACCTCTAATTTAGGTTAAGGCATGCAAAATATATATCATACCTGAAAAATAATATGAAGTTGGATTTTGAATAGAATATGAAAAGAGGGACTAATGACTCCCTTTAAGTTTAATGATGATTATGGTTAGTTGAATAATATAAAAGATTTTCTAACGCTTCCATTATTCACAAAAACTTTCTTGTATCCTACTACCTATCCAATTTAATCGATAAGGAAAATGCTTGGCCATATTAGAATTGACTTGATGATTGTGCAAAAAAGGGATATTTTTTTTCTTAATATATAGAATAAAGTGGCAATCTTTTGCTTATTGTGGCACTTTTTATAAATAGGTTGAGATATTCTCCATTCATATATCCTAATGTAACATTAACAATAAACTAGTTTACATTAGGTAAGAAATATTTGAGATTGTGGTAATGACAAACAATCATGGATTTTAATGGAGTGGATCTTAATGGAGTAGAGCTTGAGGTTGTCGTTTTTCTTAATAGAAAAAAGGTTTTTAGGGTTCTTGGTTGAATCTTTGTAGAAAAATCTCCAAGGCTTTTAGAGGAATTGATGATTTTATGTAAAAGATGAAGAATTAAGTGCAAGTTAAAAAAAATCTAAAAGCCAAAACATAAATAGTTTTTAAATCAAATTGATAAACTAGAGTGTTTGACATGTTATATATATTTTAAAGCATAATCGACTGATTTTAGGTGAACATATATAGTAATAACTAATCATAAGAGATTATATCGATAGAAGATAAATTTAGCCTTTTCTTCATCTTATATTTATATTTATTTAGAATTAAAATTACTTATGTATATAAGACTCAAGCTCTATAACAACATAAATATGGCCAAATACTACCCTAAATGATGGTCATCCCCATTTATTTAAATTCTTGCAATTCATCTTTTTTTTTTTCTCACTTATGTTTTGTATAAAATTATTATCCCGTGGAATTCCTTTGTTTTCTTTGCATAGTAGTGTTTTTAAAACATATTATCCTTATTGAGGATTTGGGTTATATAATCTTTGCTTCCTTTGATTAGAGTAGTTGTCATCTCATAACAATTTCAGTACAACCATGAATAAAAAAAATTAATAGATAAAAACAATTAAAAGAACAAAGTAGAAAGACCACAATTTAGTTAAGGTCACGAGTTGGGTGGATTTTCATGGTTAAGATGTCAATCTAAGTTTGATGTTTTTAAAAAAAATATTATTTTAATTACAAAAAAATGATTTGAAATAAAACCTACTTATCGGTCAAAGATTTATAGTTTATCTTTTGTATTGACCATCGACATGGAGTTTACTATTGTCAAGGTTACTTTCATATGATGTTTTCACTTTGCATTTGTCAAAGCCATAGATGGCATTTTTTATTTTGTTTTTTTTCCCATTCCGAAAGGAAAGTAGAGGGCAGAGATAATTCACATCAAGGTTATTAATACCATTTTGGTGGTTGTTGCTTTTTTTTTAATTAGAATAAAAATATTTTTAGTTTTAGAGTGTTATAACGCGTCGTTTCAAAGTTATACTGTTTATATATATATATATATATATATATATATATATATATTAATTAAAAAATAGTTCAAATCTAATTTTTTTTATTTAGAATTGTGCAATTTAACCCAAAAAACACAATAAAATAATTTTTCTGAACAAAATTATGAGCATGTATAATATTACAAGAATATCATTATCATTCGTACAAGATCGTTATTTTTTCTGATTACTCTGAATTTTAACATAATATATATAAATATGTTAAGAGACTCGTAAAATTTTATCTCAATCTAATAATCGGATTAAGAAATATGATTCATATTATAAAATTATTCATTGTTTTTAAAAAAACACTATTCAGCCGAAAACAGAACGAGCAAAAACAAAACCAGAATATTTTCAACTAAAAATTCAAAATAAACTAAAAATTTAAACCAAAAATAAAAATAATTTTTTTTTAATTGATACAAAATATTACAATCTATCAAAATGAAACATGCAACGCTGATTCAGGTCTGTCATTTCTACAGGATATTATGTTTAAATGCTAAATATATCAACAGCTGAAACATTAGCCCCCACAAAACGCGTCAGAGAGAGAGGGAGGGATCCCCCCTATTCATTTTCCTAGCGATATATAAAAACACTGCATGCATATATACATTTGTTTATATACTACTTTTAAAAATATTTGCAATTTAAAAATACATCAAATAATAATTTTTTAATTTTTTTTATATTTAAACATATAAAATATCTAAAATAATAATTATTATTTTATTATTTTTTTGAAAAAACAATGAATCAGAAAAGCAATAGTCACAACCGTATTTTGTTAAAAGAAATTAAAGCACCCACGAAAACTGTGCTTTTGCCTAGCAAATAAAGTTGTACCAGCTGGGATTTAATAGCGTGGGACCCTGTATGGTCACTTGCACCTGGGCTAGATCGATCGTGCGTGCTTTGACATTGTCTGCAAAGCGAGTATGGGCTTCACTCGGCTTGTCCCACTGGCTAATGGCAGGGGTAAAAGACCAGCTGGGATTGTCGATGGTAGCGAGGGTGACTGTCTTGACGTGCATATTTCCACTACCACAACAAAAAAACTCTCACCATCGTATCTCATCTTGTGAGACAATGGCAGAGAAAAGAGGTCTCATTCAAGCAGGCTGGAAAGAAGGAATTTTTGATTTGCAGCGAAACGCGTATAGCACACAGGAGTCAACAGACATACCTCATCATCACATCTAAAATGATGCACACCCAAGTGAAGGGAGGAACAATTTTTAATCAATTTGACTGACTTTTCGCGAGCAAAAGATCATGCCGACAGGTTCATTTCGACAGGAAAAAATATAAAAGAAAAAAGGAGAGGAAATCAAGGAGCTCATGTAGCACCCACCAATCAAGGGGGGGACGACTAGGAGGTCCCCCGCCAAGTTATCAATCAAAGTAGGACCTTCATCTAGGTAGCCTCGATCGAAAATTACTGAAAAAGAACATGAGCTGGATTCTGGTTGTCGTCCTTATAATATTCATATACATAGCAACTGGCATTTACTAGATGAAACTGAAACGCCATGGATTCCCAGAAAGGTCAATCAATTCAGGACCCATAACATAACTACTTGCAATGCATCATCAGGAAAGTTGATAGCATTGTCTCGGCAGCTGGACAGTTTTATCCTAGCTATGCAAGATTAAAATAACAAGCACACAAAGATAGGCACGCTCAAATGTGAGTCTCAATCTCACTGCAGAAAAAGATATAACAACGTAATACAAGTGAAGTGTTCATGATTATTATACTATAAATCCAAAAAGAAAAATAAGGAACAAAGTATGATAAAAGAAGAAAAAATAAAAAATAAAACCCACAATCGAGCAGCGATGCTAGCTAGCTAGCCCTGATTATGGTTCTCCATTCCATCCCTATACATGACTCTCTGCAACCTACTGATCTTTCTCTGCCATTTTTATTTTGCAACTCGAATATTCCATAACAATTCAAATAAATATGGAGAGAACTTCTCCTCTTACCTCTCTAAATTGTTTCCTTTGCTTCAGTTCTTTAACAATGATCAGTAATAACAATGCAAATAAATCTGACTGAGAGACCATCTGGAGGAGATGATTCAATCATGTAAACTGCCCAGACACTTTTCAATTTTTCCCTTTAAGAGCGACGAGAATCGCCCACGAGGAAAAACAGAAACCCTGATAACGAAATCCATAGTATTTCTTTCCTTGTTTGATGGAAGGTTAGAGGTCGAAAATTCTCAAAAGAATCAATAAAAGGGTGGTGGTGGAGGTGAAGCATATGAAACCCCTGTGATTGGTGGTAATGGTCCCTCATACACTGGAGTCGGAGATGGCGGGCTTCCATAGACTTTGGGTGGAGGTGGGGGTGGGTTTTCACATGGAATTGGCGGTGGGGGGGGGGGAGAATGGTAGTAAACCGGTGGGGGGTGGTGAGTGGTGGTAAACTGGAGGTGGGGAAGGCGATGCATGTGTGACTGGTGGTGGTGGCGGGGATGGGGATGGTGGCGGCTTATAATGTATAGGAGGAGGCGGTGGCAATGAGGGTGGAGGTGGTGAATACTCTATACATGGTGGGGGTGGGGGTGGTTCTATACAGGGTGGGGGTGATGGATAAACTGGGGGAGGTGGGGCATTGACAGGAGGCGGTGGTGGAGGTGACGAGTAAGGATAAGCTGGTGGTGGAGGCGAATGTGGAGGTGGAGGCGAATTTGGAGGTGGAGGAGGTGAGTGTGGTGGTAATGGGGGTGGTGGGGAGTTATAATGGTAAGGAATAGGTGGTGGTGGGGAGAATATTGGAGATGGCGGTGGTGGTGAATTTGGTGGAGGCGGTGGTGGGGAACGTACACATGGAGGTAATGGAGATGGTGGGGGTGGTGAAGGTGACGATGGTGGAGGAGTTATGGATGGTGGTGGGGGAGGTGGTGAGGGTGAGGGAGGCGGAGGTGGCGAATACACTGGTGATGGTGGAGAAGGTGGGGGTGGCGATTGAGGGGGGGGGGGGGTGGCGAATACTCTACACATGGTGGAGGTGGCGGCGGTGGCGGCTCTATACAAGGTGGTGGTGATGGAGGTGGAGGAGAGTAGTGTGGGGGGGGAGGTGGAGAGTAGTGTGGGGGAGGTGGTGGAGAGTAATGTGGAGGGGGTGGGGGAGGAGAGTAAACCGGTGGTGGAGGCGGAGGCTGTGAGTGTGGCGGTGGCGGGGAATTTGGTGGAGGCGGTGGTGGTGGGCGTACACATGGAGGTAATGGTGATGGAGGTGGTTGTGGCAGAGGTGAAGGCGGTGGGGGTGAAGGCGGTGGAGGTGAATATACTGGTGGTGGTGGCGGCGGAGGCGGCGATGGAGAAGGTGGAGGGGGTGATGGAGGGGGAGGGGGCGGGGAGTACACTGGTGGGGGCGGCGGGGATGGAGAAGGTGGAGGGGGTGATGGAGGGGGAGGGGGAGGAGAGTACACTGGTGGCGGGGGTGAATATATTGGAGGAGGCGGAGAAGGTGGAGGTGGTGGAGATGAAGGCAGTGGAGGTGGAGGTGACTGTGGAATAACAACTGGTGGTGGAGGTGAAGGCGGAGGAGGAGGAGGCAAAGATGGAACGAAAGGAGCACATCTAAAGGAGCTACAATCAACAGGTCTAGACAAAAATGCCTTACATTGTGCAGCAGATCTCTGTAATGGTCTTGCCGGCAAACAATTCCTCCTATCACCGGAATCCGGTAGACCCAAACACACTGGTGGCTCTCCAGTGAAGAAGTTATAAGAGAAGGTGAAGTTCTCCAAATTCGGCAACTTACAGATACTTTCCGGAATCTTCCCTGAGAACATGTTGTGAGCTACATTGAGCTGTTCAAGACTTTCCATTCCGCCAATTGTGTCTGGTAACGGACCCATTAACTGATTGAAGCTAACATCCAAAACTGTTAGGTCTTTCAGCATACCCTATCTCCGCTGGCAAGCAAGATCTAAACCCATTGTTCATGAGGATTATTTCATTGAGATTTGACATGTTACCTAAGCTTGATGGCACGCATCCATGAAATTTGTTGTTCGCCAAGACGATGACTGACACTGGGGAGCTGCCAAGATTCTCGGGTAGATCGAAAACGAACCTGTTGTGATTGATAAAGATGGCATCCAAGCTCTTTTCAAACAGCTCTTTTGGTACAGTGCCCTCAAATTCGTTGAATCTCAGATCCAAGAATTTGAGTGAAGGTAGCTTGAGCACAACTCGTGGAAATTTCCCGGCAAACCGATTGTTGCTAAGATCCAGTTCAAAAAGCAGCCTCATGTTCTTGAACTTGAAAGGCACGGTCCCACAAAACCTGTTGGAGTTTATGTGAAACAATGCAAGATCCACCAGCAAGCCGAGCTCCTCCGGCAAGTAGCCTGCAATATCACCGTGGTTGAGATCAATGCCGGCAACTGTACGGATAGTTTTGTTGTCCGGAGCCGGAGCACAGAAAAACCCCCTCATATTCGCAAACTCGAGATCCAACCCAGTTGGCTGTCAGATTTAGAGGGTCTGACAAAATGGCTTGTTTCCAAGCTTGCAAAGCTATGTAAGCGTTTCTGAGCCTTGGGTTCTCAAAAACAAGAGACGGGTCTACTGTGACTCTCTCTCCCCTGTCACCATTTTCGTCTTTGTAGTAAAGAAGCTGCCGCTTCCTGATGTACATAGCTTCAGCGTCACTGAGGCCTCCATAGCTAGAGATAGTCGGTGCTTGCTCGGCAGCAGAGAGGCACACAACCGCGCCGAGAAACAAGGCGACGAGAAGTGAGAGACGAAGATGAAAGCGGGTCGTCTTCTTCATCTCACATGAGACATCTGACAACCCAAATGTTCTTTTGGCTCCTCCCTCCACCACCTCCTCTCTGGTTCTCCCCCGGAGCAGCGTTGCAAGAAAACAGGTTTTTGCAGCAAATGCTACGGAGCTCGAGATCTGAGGCACAAAATGTGAGAGAGGCCGAGCAGATTTGAGTAGAGAAATGGGGGATGTGTTTTTAAGCTTGAGGAGAGAGAAAGGGGGGTGGGGGTTTTATCTAGGGATTTCAGTGATACGTGTGAAGGAGAGAAGAAATAATGCATCGACGGACAGCTAAATCACAGCTCAAAGCCCACCAGGCTCCCCCCCTTTTTTCTTTTCTTTTTTCTTTTTTCTTTTTTTTTTCTCTCAAGTAAACTCCAAATCCACTCTCTCATCTCATCATACCGCCACTTTCTCGCGTTCACTTTCTCGCCTTCTTTATTTTGAAATTCCATTTCCATGCACAGCTCATCTTTTTCTTTTTTCTTTTTTTTTAATTCTAATTACAATAAAAAAAACAGTGGCTGGAATGCTATGGGCTCGCTGGTCCCGGATTTAAGCCTCAACACAGAATATTTTCACCTACTGAAAAGAAAAATATTTTAATTTTTTTAATTTTTTATTTTTTTTGCTCTCATGGCTTGCCACTTCGCCTCCCTTTTTTAATTTTTAAATCCCGGTTGACTTTCGGCACCACCGGTAACAAACTTTTATTTATTTTATTAGAGAATGGAATATGCTGTTTTGAACATTCAAGCGGATGAAATTGTTTTTTAAATACTGTATACATACTTTTTATTTATTTATATACACCCTAATAATTAATAATTATTTTTTTTGTTCTCGTTTGGCTTTGGTAAGGAAAAATAAAAAGAATTGATTTTATACTGAAAGATTTAAAAAACAAAAAAATCATTGTTATCCACTCTTGTTTTTAGGTCCTGTTTGGGAGGCGGTTGTGGTTGTTTTTGAAAGTATTTTTTATTTAAAAAATACATTAAAATAATATTTTTTTATTTTTTTTAAAAATAATTTTTGACATCAACATATTAAAATGATTTAAAAACATGAAAAAAAATTCATTTAAAATAACAATAAAAAAACAAACAAATTTTAAGAAAACTGCGGTACAAAACAGGCACTTAGTGACAGCTGGGCTCTGATTTTTTTTTCTTCCCAATACATGCAGAAATGATTTTTATATTTTACCATTTAATTTAGCTTTTAAATTAGGTTGCATACAAACAAAAATAAAAAGCCAAAAAAAGAGCAAATTTTTTGTTTGGCGTTTCATTGGCTTTGAAAATGCTGGTAAGCAATAAATAATTATCAATTTATTTTAAAATAAATAGTAGTTATGGTAGAATACAGAAAAGGAAGGTTCTTAATGATTAGTCGGTGGCTTCCAAATTCCGGCGGGAAGTTACAAGGTGATATCACGAGATCGATGTGAAACTTTTCACGGGATTTTGGTAATTTGGGCCCATGGCTGTGTGCGCGTTTGGTGATATTATCTGGATTTGTTTTCTATTTTTCTATTGAAAAATCAAATCTGATGATTTTAGAATATTTTCTTGTATTTTTTGTGTTTTTATATCTAAATTATAAAAATTCTCAATCTTTACATATTTTAAAAATCATTTTTTAATGGACTATCGAACATCGCCTAAAATCTTTTCAATTAGTTAAATTATTTATAAACATCTGTCAAATGGATACTTTTCATTTATATCTGGCACTCACTTTTCATTTATTTGAAAGTAAATAAAAATAAAAATGGAGAAGAAAATTTTTATTCTTTTTTAATGGTTTTTTTTTTTTGTGAAATTTCTTTAGGATTATTAAAAACCCTGTGATCCCAGACCTAAAAATCATAATTAAATAGATAATTTGTAATTTATACAACAAGTCTCGAGTTCGAGTCAGGACATGTATTTTTTATAAGAGTCTAGAATGATTAGAGTTTTACTCACTTATTTGAACTCATAAAACAAGTTTTTCAGGGATGATGTTTAATCACATCCAAAAGAAATAAACCTAAAAATCATAATAAAAAATAATAAAGTTTTTTTATACTATGAAACTTATGTTATTATTATTTTTTGTTAATATGAATTTTAAATAAACCACAGAAACAAGAAGGGATGGGAAATTTTCTTAGCATCATTTACATCTTTATGATTTATATTCAATTTAGCATTGCGTTTTAAAAATGATTTTGAAAATAAATGATTTTCTTATATTAAATTAAACAAATTGGTGTTTTTAAATCATTTTCATGTGTTAATGTCAAAAATAATTTTTAAAAATAAAATAAAAAATATCATTATATAACATTTCTATATAAAAAAACATTTTAAAAAACAATCTCAACTATATTATAAAACAAACACTTTAATATTGTATGTTTTATGTTTTGTTTTGAATTTTGCTTTCTTATACTAGTGAATAGCAAGTCCAATAATAAGGACACAGCGTGTCTATTTCACAAACACATGGCCTCCAATTTATTAGAATTTAGAGGAGACAAATTGAAGATGAAAACATTTAAATAGAAAAATAAAATTAAAGAGTGAAAAAAAAGTATAAATACACAAATAGAAATAAAAAATAGATACACTTAATTCTAAACTTTTCACTACAAGTAGTATAAAAGTTTAATTATCTCATTTTGGATATCAAGTAGCTCTAGTATTCGCGTGATAATATGAACTATTTTTTTAAAATATAATTTTATTTAATTATATGATAATTAAATAAATATTTGTAAGAAAAATGATTAAGATTATAAAGAAAAATACATTTTTTTTTATAGAAAAGCTATCTTTTCTCACCCATATTTTTTTTTAAAAAGAGAAAAAAATATATCTTTTTAATCAAAACTCTCTTTTTTATTAACATATTTATTTATTATTTAAAATAAAACATGTTTTTTTTATAGAAGTTTTGGTTTTTAGATAAAAAGCTTGCTGGGATTGTTCTAAAAAAATATCACTTAACAAAATCATGAATCAATTATTTTTATGCATTTTTATTTTAAATACATGAATACAAAATCTAATAAAACAATATAATAAAAAAATAACTAAAGAAAGAAGCTAAGATGAATTAAAGAACAAATTAAGAGTCCGTTTGGCACTGCGGCCAAACCGCTATTTTGCTGAAATTCATTTTTTTTTCATTTTAAATGAATATGTTTTGGTATTTTTAGATCATCTTGATGTGCTGATGTCAAAAATGATTTTTAAAAAATAAAATAAAAATCATTTTCATGTATTTCGACACGAAAAACACTTTGAAAAACTACCGCAACCGCCCTCGCAAACAGGCCCTAAGAATCTTTTATTACTTTTTTTTCTTATGAATCAAGAATAAATTAAATTTGATTTCCTGTTTGGAGACAGTATTTGCTGCCTCGAGTTAAGTATGCTAGGATGCTGCCAAAATGTGCAGGAATCATTTATTACAAAGTGTTTGTCTTTATCAAAATCCTTTTCAATTAGATATGTAGTTAAATTAAGATGGTTAGAAGAGTAATCATCGTGTAAAATATATTTAGAATTTAAATGAGTTGATATAAAAAGTTTGAAAAGTCTAAATGCTTCAATAATTGATATCAAAGTTTTTGGATTTAGTGTTTTCAATAATTGGCAGCTGAGCTTTGGGTTAATTACAAGAAAAAACACAGAAGCCCTGTTTTTTCTCTTGAGAATTCCAAGCAGCAGTGCCTTGTGATGGCAGACAGCAGCCACGAAAAATTACAGTAGCTAACGCAGTAGCAGCAACTATAAAGATTTACAACAGCAGCCCTGGATACGCAGAAGCAGCAGCCGCAGTAGGGGCTGTGTTTCCAAGCAGGAGTTGCAGAAACAAGTCATTTCAGCCTTGGCAGCGACAGTCCCTTCGGGGTGTTTGTAAGTGTGTTTTAGGGAAAAAAAATATTTTTTATTTTTTATTTTAAATTAATTGTTTTTGTGTTTTTAGATCATTTTTGTGAGAGAATAATATAAATTATATTTTGGGACCTCACCTAATAGCTTAAGTTTTTAGGTGAGATGATTCCTTAACATGATATTAGAGTTTTGATGACCCAACAGTCACGAGTTCGAATCTCACCACCCTATTCTATTTGATAAAAATTTGAGCTTGTGCAAGTTTCAAGCCCAAAAGGCTTTCACTTGAGGGTGTGTATTAGAGAATAATATAAATCATATTCTTAGATCTCACTTGATAACTTAAACTTTTAGATAAGATGGCTCTTTAACAATTTTCATGTGCTGAATCTGCTGATGTCAAAAATATTTTTTTAAAAAAAAAATAAAAATTTGATGCATTTCTGAATGAAAATCACTTTTAAAAACAATAAAAACAATCTCAACCACACTCCACAGCAGCCCTTAATTAGTCTACACAGCAGCCCTTAAAATCAATCACAGCAGCAGCTTGTAGCCTAAACCAGAAACTATCACGGACGCAAGACAAAACAACAATCCACAGCAGTAGATTTCTGGGTATTCTAGAGATTAGGCAATTGTTTAGTTTAACACAAAAGGCATGATCTTAATTACATAGCCTGCATAAATATAAACCAAAGTAATTTACTTGTATATGAAATTGATTTAGAACAATTTTCTATCATACATACTAACTTGTTGATGGCAAGTAAAAATAACTTGACATAAAATTTAAACCAATATAAACTTTATAAAACACTTGTTGAAATTCTTGTCCGAGATATAGTGTGCTGTAAAATTAATGCAAAGAACAGAAACAAAAACAAATAATCTTGAGGCGTGCACACACTGTTCTTAAGAATATTTTTCCAACAATAGGATATTCTCCAGTATCCAACAAGCTCTTTTTTAATGATAGAGGGCAATATAAACAACTTGAACAAAGAGTAAAAGAAAAAAAAAACACTGCACTAGCAAGTGCATGGTGAAAATGAGTTTGGATTATTCCTTTGATTGCAAAAGTCCACGGTATTTATAGGCTGTCATCATGTAACAACCAATTTAAAATTATTATAGAATTTAAAGGGTTGTTAAAATAGTTAATAAAATATAGATGTTGAGAAATTAAATAGTTTATTTGTTGTAACTGTAAAGAGTTTTAAGAACAAAGAGAGCTATTAATTTCATGACTGATATAATTTAATTTTTAAGTATTTGAAATATTATGATTTCAGTTTAAGGGTCATCAAAAATAAATTAATGTTGGAGACAAAAATTTCAAAAAGTATAGGCGTTGTCTCGAGCACATGGGAGGTAATAAGAGGTTTTCCTATTGCTCGGCTCAACCTGATACGCGTGAGCCCACTATCTTTTCTTAATCTCTATAAACCAGAATAATTTGTATTATAAGTTAGATATCTCACTAATCTTATTATACCCCCATATTTTCTTGTTATTTAACTCGGTTTTGCGATTAATAGGCCATGCAAGCGTCTAGTTATTCATGAGTGCTTAATAGGTCACTCCATACTCATATAAGTGATTTTATCAAATGCTCACCATAATTTGAATGCTATCCATAAGTAATATGGAACACATTAAAAAATTATCGCTCACCCTCTCTTTAATTATAGACTAGAATTATTCTCATATCATAGAAAAATGACTTATTTCATAGTGCTGTAAAATCATAAATAAATTTGTTTATCACCCATATAAACCTAATTCATGGGATCTCCAATCACATAGGTTGGGTTACCATTATTTTTATTTCTTACTTTAGTATTAGTGTCATACCCCTCGATGATTCTAATATCATTTTTCTACAAGTGGTTTAGTTAGATGACCGACCAAATTCATTTCTGACTTCACATAATCAATTGAAATAATTTTATCTTTTAGTAGTTGTTTTACAACATCATGTCTTAATCGAATATTTTAATTTTTACCATTGAAATATTTAGGCCCCGTTTGTTTGCAGGAAAGTGGTTTCCTTTTGGAAAGTGAATTCCTGGAAAGTGAATTCCGATGTTTGGCAGTGTTATGGAAAATGAACTGGAAAACACTTTCCAGTGTTTGTTTGTGTTATGGAAAATGAACTGGAAAATAATTTATTAATAAATTAATTTTTTTTCAAGTTTATCTAATATATATAAAATATTTAATCACTTAAAATAAAAAAAATGAAATGAAAAAAAGTATCATGATGAATTTTTTTTATTATATCCTATATTCATACATAGCTTATTTTATAAAATATAACAATATATGTCATATCATATTATAGAGAAATAAGCTTGTGAAATATTTTTTAAGTAAAACTTATTAATATATATTTTTTTCAATTTTAAAAGCTTAAAATAAGTTTTTTTTTTCATATGAAGAAAGCCAAATTAGTTTATGTTAAGAGTTATATATTTGGGTTTTTTTTTTGGTATGAAATATTTTTTAAAAGATAAATAGATACAAAAATATTTTGATGGGTATTTTGGATAAATATTTTTCATAAAGAATAAATATGATAAAGAAATATAATTTCATAAAATGTTAGAAATCAAAAGTTTATAATTTTAAAGTTGAAGGATCACAGGATATATATTTAACCTCAAGTTTAGAAAAATAATTTTGTTTTGCTTCTTTTTTCATCTTGATCTTCAATATTTGAATTTGTCTTTCCTTGATAAATATACTTTAATTGGCCATTAATTTGAGCATATAAGTGCAATAAAAAAAGACAAAAAAACTCAATGATACAATTCATTACTTCTAACCAAACACAACAATATATAATCAATGTAATGTTTGCTTCCTTAGTTGGAGCTTGGTTCGGATCTTCTGAAGCTGTGCAACTGGTTTCACTTCCTTAGTTGGAGCTTGGTTCGGATCTACAATACATCTGCCTGCAAAAAGGTTTGCTTTTGATGGTCCTGTCTCTTCTTGAACCAAAGGGGCAGCTTCTGCAAACACACTTCTTGTTAATAAAATAATTTTAATAATATATGAAATGCAACCACTAAAAAGCAAAGAAAAATATCCAAAATAGCAAATCACAAATCAATATACAAACACATTATTGTTTCAGCTTATTATAGAATAAGCATGTACAATTTGACTTCAATGATCAAAATTATAACCATGGCATGGACAGGTAAACTCAAAATAAGAAGGGCTCCTTGGTCGTTTAAAAAAAATGTAATAAAGCATGAATTGCAGCACCTAAAATCTGTACAAAATTTTCAAAAATTTTAAACCATAGCACAACATACAGTTTATCAGCTTAAAATAGCAAACAAAAACTACAAAATGAAAATTCAGTACGTATTGGCATGGAAATGCAAAACATAGTAAAAATTCTGTTTTTACCATAATCATCATTGAAATTGAAGTGGGATGATGCTAAAGAACTCAAAGATACAATCTTCAGCGTCAAAAGAAACAAAAACAAAAACTTAATAAATTGTAGAAGGGATTAGTTAAAACTTACAGAAAGAACATATGGTGCATCTGGAGAAATATTAACTTGGGCAAAAACAACATCAAGATCAAGAAGCACATAGTCTTCTTCTTCTGCTCCATCTTCTTTATTATCATGGTGCATCAAGTCTGCCTCCATTATCTTTATCTATACAGACAAGCAAGACAATACTATTGAGTATCGGGGTAAGGTTTGATGCTATCGATACCCGAACCTGAATACCCGAAACATAACAGCAAGGATTTTAATACCTGAACTCAACCCGATTGGACTTTGGGGTATGTACCAGGTAACCATAACCCAACTCCAACCCAAACCAGAATTGAAAACTATAATATCACCACTTATTAGCACAGAATTAGGCAAGTCATAGGCTATGAAATTTACTTGCTAGTTGGATTTTTTACAATAATCTTGTAGATATCAAGAAAACATAAAAATAGACATGGAACAGAGAAACAATGGACAAAAACGTATGTAACCATTTTTTGACAGAAATTATTGCAGTACAACTGAGAAATTCATATAAAACCAGTAGTTTTTTTTGGCAAAATTAAGGTGATTATATAAAACCAGTAATCTCTAAGCTGAACCATAGTCTTTCTTTTTCCATTTTTTCTTGCAACTCATTCACAGAGGATAGAAAGGTTAAACATTTCTTTCTCAATTCTGGAATATATATATAAAAAAATATCAAGCATTCCTTGCTAGACCAAAACATCCATATCTTATTAACATGTATTCGACATAAAAAAAAAGGCAAATCACACAAGCCAGCCAATGAATATTGTTGTTTCACAATCACAATGCATGGATATAGAAGGTATTGGTTTTATTCCCAGTGAAATTTCAATTAAAAAATTCCCTAACCAATCAGCTTCATTTCATGTTAATTCCAATGCTATAAATTATAACTTCATGGTGGATCGAGCAATTAAACTTTATTTGCAATATTTCTAAGACACTGCACCACCACCTAGAATAAAAATATAGTCATTAATGGATTTAATCTTATTTGAATCTGAAATTTAGTTAGCATTGTTATATCCTTTTAATACAGTGGGAAATCCACTATATATTGTTGTTTCACAATCACAATGCATGGATATAGAAGGTATTGGTTTTATTCCCAGTGAAATTTCAATTAAAAAATTCCCTAACCAATCAGCTTCATTTCATGTTAATTCCAATGCTATAAATTATAACTTCATGGTGGATCGAGCAATTAAACTTTATTTGCAATATTTCTAAGACACTGCACCACCACCTAAAATAAAAATATAGTCATTAATGGATTTAATCTTATCTGAATCTGAAATTTAGTTAGTATTGTTATATCCTTTTAATACAGTGGGAAATCCACTATATACCATAATTCATGGTACCTCTCAAATATTTCATAAGTCAGACTATTGTCATCCTATGCTCATGATTGAGATTTTGTGTATATCTACTCAATTTACACACAAAATATGCTATATCAGGTCGAGTAAAGTTCATTAAATGCATCAGACTCCTAATAATCCGAGTATACTCAAATTGAGCAACAACATTGCCTTTATTTTTCTTGAATTGAGAGTTAACATCATAAGGAGCACTCACAAGTGTCACATCGAAGTGATCAAACTTCTTTTACATAATGTTCTTGTGTTAATATTATATTATTGTCTCTCCTTACTATTTTAACATCAAATATTACACTAACTTCACTCATATCTTTCATATCAAATTTAGAGGCTAAAAAATGTTTAGTGTTATGCACGATATTCATGCTAGAACCGAAAACAAGCATACAATCTACGTATAAACTAGTAATCACATATTCATTATCAATAGACTTAGTATAAACACATTTATCCACACTAACTGAAGAAAAGCTCATAACTACAACTTGATTAAATTTTTCATGTCACTTGATTAAATATGTATAAATATTTTTTCATTTTACAAACTTTACTTTTTTGATCAGGAACTATAAAACCTTCAGGTTGTAACACACACACACACACACATTTAGATCATCATTTAAAAATGTAGTTATAACATCCATCTACTATATAAAAAGGTTATGAATAGAAGTTAAAGCAATTAGAACTCGAACTGAAAAAGTTCTAGTTACTAGTGGGGACACCAGACCCACACCCTCAAACTACACGAGTATATGGATGAAGAAGACATAGGATGACCTAGTCTGTCACGCTTTGTGTGAAACCCGAGAATAAAGTATACAAAGAGGTAGGAGGGTTATAATAATTTAAAATGTTGTTATGATACAAAAATGTATGAAAAGAAAAGAAAAGAAAAAAAAAAAAAACAGGGTCAAAAATATAATTAAAAAGAAATGGGACTATAAATACCCATCTTTTCTCTCAGCCATGTCCAGCTGAAACTAGAAGAAAGAGGGGAGGGAGAATTTCGAATTTCACTTCAAAAAAAGCAAGAGTAAACACTCAAAAAAAAATTGTAAACCCATACAAGCCTTGGATTTCTAAAGTGGAAGAATACAATTAGGTGGAGAAGTAACAAGAAGAAAATGAAGAATTTGGGGAAGAAAGGAGGGAGAAGAGTGGCTGGTTATTTTCAAGGAGAAGAAGGCTAAGATTCTTCCAAAATTATTAGATTCCATCCAAGTAAGGAGTTCTACTTCCAATTTCTATGAAATTAACTTCAATTTGATTAGAAGTTCATGATTCTTCTTGAATTGGGAATTATGGGTTTTTTAACACAAAATATTAGGAAAATTCATAAATGAGTAGGATTTCATGAATAAAAGGAAGACATGGCTGTTATTGATGAGAAATCAAGGATTGAAGATGAATTGGAGATACTTTCTCCATTTTTGCAAAACAGGGCAGATTCGTTGCCCTGTTTCTTAGGGAAATTTGGACATGAAAAATACATAATTAAGGGAGGTTTCCTTCATAGAAGTTGTATCTGGGAGTGTTAGCTTTCCAACGAGTCCAACCCCGTCTAATTTGGAGCTCTGGAACTCTAGATATGGGTAAAAATCTGAGGAGAGGTCAAGTTGTCACTTGTGTTGACAGTTTCAGCCAAGTTGAGAAAATAGCAAAAAATTAACCATGTTAAGGGTAAAAATTGTTTCCTTGCCCTTCATAAAGTATGTCTTGATATTCAGAAAATAAAAAAGAGAATAAACGGTGATTAAAATTGAATTCGTGATGTCTATTTGGACTATAAATGAGTTGAAAAGTTAAAGGATGATAATGAGGAATGTAAGTGAGAAAAAAAAAGATTTGGTAAAAGAGAAATGAATATTATTACCATTGTAATTGTTGTTGTGTGTGAGATGTGGATTAATATGGAATAATGGTGGGTGTTTGTGGTTTCAAGAGGAACCGCAGGAGGAGGACAACAACAACAGGGGAACGCAAGTCGAATGTTCACAACAGGTAGGTACTTGGTACCTATATTTTCTTTATCTAATAATTATTTTCTTTACTAGTTATTGAACTATAAGTTATAATTTGGTGCTTATTGATGAAGAAAAGAAAATGGGTATAGGAAAGGTTAGGGGATGGAAAAAAAAAAATATATATATGTGTGTGTGTGTGTGTGTGTGTGTGTAGAAAGAAACAAGCTGGTTGATATCGGCATTACCGATACATTGGTGGTGAGATATAGAACTTGATTAGCTATTCGGTTTCAGAATAGTTAATGATATCGGTGGGTGACGTTGATATCGGCATAATGTATAAACTTGATTAACTATTCGATTTCGGAATAGTTAATGATATCGGCAGGTGACATCGATATCGGCATACTTTATAAACTTGATTAGCTATTCGGTTTCAGAATAGTTAATGATATCGGCGGGTGACGTCGATATCAGCATAATGTATAAACTTGATTAACTATTTGGTTTCAGAATAGTTAATGATATCGACGGGTGACGTCGATATCGGCATAATGTATAAACTTGATTAACTATTTGATTTCAGAATAGTTAATGATATCGGCAGGTGACATCAATATCGACAAAATTTATAGACTTGATTAGCTTTCTGAGATGAAAGCTAATGATATCAAGAATCCTTGCTAAAACCTCCTAAGGAAATAACGGAACAAAGATTAACTATTTTGTTTTTTTTTAAAAAATATATATAGTTAATGACACCAACGGTTATGTTCGTGTCAACATTTTCATGAAACTGATTAGTTGATTTCAGGACGGGTAACTAGAGACACTATTGGAGGTCATTAGTGTCGACTATAGTCTCTTCGATGTGAAAAAAGGGAAAGAAGCAGTCAAAAGAAATAAATCTTCTTTTATATAACCTTAAAAGGGTGTATATGGTTGTGTTTAGAATCTCATATGATTTAAGTAGATTGATGGATATGTTGTTCAAATTCTTCTGTAAATTGCTAGTATTTATTTAATTGTTTTACTCATATGAAAAATCTATATTTTGCAGGTTCTTTCCATTCTCGTCAGGAATAGATTTTAAGCTTAATTCCTTTTTGTATAAGATAGGAACTTAGGGAGTTATGGTGAAATTTTGTTATGTGGAAGAACATGTAAATTGTATAGAATAATATATTTGTAAATTTTATTTATGTAATATTAAATGTATCAACCTATGCTCAGGATATTAAAAAGTACTAGATTATCTTCAAATATTAAACTGTGTTATGTTCGATGTATATGTATATATGTATCTATATGTGAAATCTTCATGTGCGAATTGACTCTTTTAATTTTTATCTTATATGTGTGATGTAAGATGGAGTTTGAGAATGAATATGGCCCTGAGCATATTCTGGAATGAATTATGTAGTTGATTGTATTAAAAATGGATGTGATTGTGGATGAGATGTGATTCAAATTGTGTGCAGGTTGTGTTATGGATAACTTGGGATCTCCCGAAATTTCGCCGAGAGAAAAAAAAAATTCTCATGCTTCATCTACCCTTTTATAGGGGGAAAGATTAACAAATAAACAAATAGGAGAAAAAATTTAGGGTTGTTACAATTCATGTGCACTTGTACTGTCATATTATAAAAAAAACATGTTGTTCATCAACACTGTTCATCGACAACAATTTTCAGCAACGACGCCCCCCATCAGTGGCTTCTCAACCAATCACAACGGTAGAGCCACCACCGAGAAGACCTACACATCAATCCCACAGAGCGATCAACAACTCTACATCAGTGTTGATCACCGCCAACGATCACAATCAAGACACAAATGCACGTTGACTTACTGCCATCAACAACCTACGAGCCGCAGCCCTACAATCAGAGTCTTGTCTTCGAAAGAACCCATCCACTGCAACCACCGTTGGTTCGCACCCCAGCAGCAACACCCACTACTACGCCACCGTTCACAATGCCATAACCTTCAACAGTGACAACGAATCAACGCATCCACAGTGCCTCTCCGTCCGAGCAGCGATGCCACATACACCACATCCTTTTCCTTTGCACCGTTGGGGCCCAAGCAGAAGCACGATGCCCCAATCGCCGTCAAGGATTGAAAATGAGCGGAAGATAGAGGAGGTAGTGAAGAAGAAAGTACAAGCTTTAAAAAAATAACCCTACCACGTCGGCGCCATGCCGGCCCTAGGCGGGAATCCGCATCATCGGCCTTGTCGGGTGCCACATCATCGAGGCAACATCCGAGTCGGCTTCCACATCGGCGCCACATCATCACTAAGGCAACATCCGTGTCATTAGCCACTTCAACGAGTTCCGCCACGTCATCCTTCACCGCCACATCACCCCGGTCGAAATTCTTTTACCAATTGAATATCATCTTTCCTGGTATGCTTTTACACTTGTTGATCAAGATTTAACATTAATATTATTCTTTGTGCTTTCCCATAAATAAGTTACAAAATTCACCTTACAAGTTTAATTACCTTAATTTTGAGCTTCTTTATTGGTGTTGAACATCTGATCCTCTTAATTTATTGTGAAGCTTGGTTAAATTCATGGGAAAACCGAAACATTGTGTTTGAATTACTTGTGTGCATTTAGAGGACTTACATTGCTTGCTTGTGATTTTTTCCCTGGATTAATCTGTCATTACTTAATTCTCTAAGACAAAAAGACAAAAAAAATAAGAAAATAATAATAAAAAAAATATTAGCTATAATTTTTATTTTGTGTTTTTTACTTGCAAGTGTTATTTGTGATCTTAGTCTTAGGACTAATTTTTTTCATGCATTTACGTAGTGGTCGTCTAGTACATAATCTAGAAGTCATAGCTACCATGGACCCGAACTCTAGTAATGTTCTTAGAGATATTCAAGAGCAATTACAACTCATGCGAACCGAAGTGAGCAACATGTCCAATCAAATTAACAACCTTTCTCGGGAGGATAAAGTCCATAGAAACTTTGCAAGTTAGACAGTCTAGTGAGAGTGAGCATTCTAATGACAACCATAGGAATCCTCAAAGACCCAGGTTCCCCATAGGAACCACTACCATAACCAACACCAGGGTCACAATGACTTTGATGACCCTAACAATAGTGAGCATTCCAATGATTACCATCAAAGACCAGTTCATCCTAGAAATCGTCAATACAACCGCAATCAAGGTCATCATGACTATGATGACCCACGACGAGTGATTCATGAGGTATATCAAGGTAGAAGCCCCAACTTTTGAAGGTCAACTTGCCCTGTGGATCTTTGATAGATGGATCCATGACATAGATCAATTGTTTGGTTAGTATAATCTATCTGAGAATAGGAGGGTAAGATTTGCAAAGATGAAACTTAGTGGAACCGCTTAGCTCTATTAGGAAAGTGTATAAGAGTTTTGATTAGGACAGGTCAACCTCTATTACTAAATGGGTTGAAATGAGGATTAAGTTAGAAGAGAAGTACTTGCCTCGTTCTTATAGAGGAAATCTTATGAGTGGAATAACTTGAGGCAAGGAGACAAGTCTGCCAATGAATATGTGGCATAATTTGATGAGTATAAAATGAGGTGTGTAGTTAAGGAGAATGAAATAATGACCCTAAGTAGATTTTGAAAAGGCTTAAACAATGATTTAGAAGAAAGGTAGTGCTTAGAAGTGTTTCCACCCTTGATGAAGCTTATACCTTGGAACAAAATTATGATTTGGTAAAAAAAAACCAGTGGACGAGACGTTAGGACACTCGTAGTATTCCTTCTAGATCTCAACCTAGAAGTAATAACTCCATATTGGGTGCCCCACCTCGTAAACCCAATCCTTTGATTTCCTCGATACCTAGAGACTACAAGGGTAAGGGTATTTTTTATGAAGCACTTAAGATAACCTCAAGAATTTAGTCATATTTACTATAGTTGCTCTAATAAGACTCTATTCATCAGGGGGCAAGAGGATATGGGTGAAGAAGATAATTGTGATGATTCAAGATCTAAATGATAAGGAGGATGAGTCCAACTTACTAGGATGTGTTGGGTCTATATCCTTTCGAAGCAAGACAACCAGGTTAAGCATAGTTAGATGCACTTTAATACAACCTAAAGGAACTGAGGGTTGGAGAAGGACTGTTATTTTTTACACTTACATTAAATATGGAGATAAAGGGTGTAAGATCATCATAGACAGCGGTAGTTGCATTAATGCAATTTCCTCGGGTAGTGTATCTTGTTTAGGTTTAAAGTCTGTTCCACACCCTAAACTCTATAGTGTGTCCTGAGTTTTTGATACATCTATAGCAGTCAAAGAGAGATGTGTTTTTTCCATAAAGATCTTGGACTATCATGATGAAATTTGGTGTGATGTCATTCCCATGGATGTAGGGCACATCATTTTGGGTAGACCTTGATTGTATGATTTAGACATTACAATCTTTGAGTGATTGAATTCTTGCTCATTTTCTTTTCAAGGTAAGAAAATCCAACTCATTGGATTACCTCTAAGGTCTAGTGATAATAGTCAGAAGAAGGATAAAATGAAAGAAAGAGGGCTTAAAACAATAAGTCCCAGGGAATTTGATAAGAAGATTTGTGAGGAGTCAGTTGTGTTTGCTGTAATGGCTAAAGAGATTGTAGAAGACTTTTTAGAAGAGCCACCTAAAGAGGTAAGGGAAGTGTTGAAAGAATTTATAGATGTTTTTCCCTTCTAAACTACCTGATGTTTTACTCCCTATGCGTGATATTCAACACGCTATAGATTTTGTCCCTGGTGCCACATTACCAAACTTGCCTCACAATAAGATGAGCCTGAGTGAACATGCTGAATTGCAAAGGGAAATATGTGAGTCGTTACAAAAGGGATTTATTTGAGAGAGTTTGAGCCCTTGTGCAAGTACTGCACTGTTAACACCTAAGAAAGATGGATTATGGAGAATGTGTGTAGATAATCGAGCTATCAATAGGATTAAAATCAAGTATCGTTTTCCAATTCCTCGATTAGATGACATGCTAGATATGATGGCAAGAGCCCGCATTTTCTCTAAGATTGACTTGAAGAGTGGGTATCATCGATTAGGATCCGTCCCGGAGATGAGTGGAAAACGACATTCAAAACTAAGGATGGTTTATATGAATGGCTAGTCATGCCTTTTGGCCTTTCCAATGCACCAAACACTTTTATTAGAGTAATGACACAAATACTTAGGCCATTTATGGGAAAGTTCCTAGTGGTATACTTTGATGATATTCTTATTTATAGCAAAACCAGGGAAGAGCATTTCGATCAACTTATTCAAGTTTGTACTATCCTAAGAAAGGCAAGTTTCTTTTGCAAATGTCAAAAAGGGTTCCTTCTTTACAGATAAAGTGGTCTTTTTAGAGTTTATAGTGTCATGGAAAGGAGTCTCTGCTGACCCCTAGAAAGTCCAAGAAATATAGATTGGCCTGAGCCTAAGACTATTAATGAGATTCGTAGTTTTCATGGGCTTGCGACTTTCTATCATCGTTTCATTAAGGGATTTAGCACCATCAAGTAGCCTATTACAGATTGTTTGAAACAAGGTGAGTTTCAGTGGAGTAAAGGAGCTAATTGGGCATTTAAGGAGGTTAAGAAGAAGATGACGGAGGCCCCAGCAATGCGGTTACCTGATTTTACTAAGGTATTTGAAGTAGAATGTGATGCTATGAGAGTCGGTATAGGTGGAGTACTTAGTCAGGAACGTCACCCTATAGCCTACTTTAGTGAGAAACTTAATAAGGCCAAACAAAAGTACTTAACTTATGATAAAGAGTTTTATGTGGTGGTTCAGGCCTTGCGCTATTGGCGCCATTACTTGTTACCACAAGAGTGTGTTCTTTACTCCGACCATGAGGCCCTCCGCTATATGAACTCCCAAAAGAAGCTCAATCACAAGCATGGTCATTGGGTTGAATATTTGCAAGCATACTCATTTGTTTTAAAATATAAATCTGGAATAGAGAATAAAATTGCAGATGCTTGGCGCCATTACCTGTTAGGTCCCTGTGTAGATTGTCTCTTAGCTGCTGTGCATAGATACCCCCAAAAAATCAAATAAATACAATGAAATTATATGCTATAATCATGGCCTTGAAAACTAGGGACACTCAGAATGCATCATTCAAGAAGTTATGCAGAAGATTTGACTTCTTGGTAGAGTTTCTTCTCCCGGCCATATAATCTGTCAAACGTTGATGGCCCACATGAGAACATGCAAGAAATTGAATTGGCGTTGCAAGAAAAGAACTTTTTTTTTTGTTTGTCAAAACTATCTAATTCTGATATTTTAAAATTTATTTTCTGCATCAATCCAACTTGAATTTTCGACATTGTGACTGAGGTCTTCAATATTAGCTACTATTTAAGCAATGCCTGTTATGTCTAGAGATAATAATAAATTTTGCTCTAAGGTGTGTTTTTGGACAATAATAACAATTGCTTTATAATAATATTCAGTTTTCAAATAATATTTTAAAAATAATAAAACTCATGCAATTCATCTAACTTATCAACAAGTTTAAGAAATATTGTTGGCACAACAATTAACATATATCCTTTAAGTCCTGTTTTTTGTATTAACAATATTAAAACTACATATGAATTCATGTTTTCTCTTGTGTATCTTTTTTCCCTCAATTCTGCCACCTGCTTTGAAGTTTCTTTATCTTTAAAGGATTACTTTCATAGGTTGACTGATTAGGTATAAATAATCCAGGTATAAGATCAACTTGATGCTCAATTACCATAATAAATAGTAACCCATTAGAAATCTATTCAAGAAAGATATTGTTAAATTTTGTATTTAAGAAACACAAATATTAGGAAGACAACGAAATAGGTCATTTTTTAGCCCTTAATTAGACCCATTCCAAAGCTAGCATTTTCATCGGTCCAGTTACATGATATTTTGATGATAATCTTAAGAATTGAGTTGCATACAATTAAAGATTAACGTGGCACTAGTACTGTTGGCTAATATATATTGTTCTTGTTACAATTCTTGTTAAAAAAATTTAGGGAATGAGAGTTCTGTTGAACCAGAGCATTAGGGAAACTTCATTACAATCCTCAGCATTGATTGTGGAGGAGTGAGAGATATCATTCCTACTGAAGTCCCAAGTGTTCTTGAATCAAAGCTCTGGTTAATTTGTACACAAGAGAACTGTATATAGGCAGCCTTGTTTCATTATTGTTTTATACATAGAAATTGGATGTGAACAACAGGGACATGAGGGTTGCATCCTGTTTTGATTTTCATTGCTGGGACAAGCACTGGAGGCCTAATGACATCCATGCTTGCTGCTCCAAATGATGAAAACGACCTTTGTTTGCTTCAAAAGATTTTGCTAAGTTTTATCAACAGCATAGTCCAGGCACCAAGTAATTTAAATATAATATAAATCAAAATCTCAATGCATTTCATAATTTTTTTTTATGGTATTTTTGAGCTACGGTTTGGAACTTCATAGAAGTAGTATTCTATGGTGATTCATCCTTTAGGGTGTGGGGTTTATTCTTTGTTAAAGAAAAGGAAAGTGTTTTCCGGTGTTGACAAATGAATGCGTCAATCATACTTGGCTATGACTATGCCTTGAACATAATGATCCGCCCTTAAAACTCTTTCAGCCATGGAATTTTTCGGATAAATAAGGATAAAAAATATGCTACCTTTTCATTTTTGCTTATGCTAATCTTTTGTGAGGTCATTTCTTTAAATTTTTCATGTGTGTAATTCATCAATCAAGATGGACTTTGGTATTGTTAATGGAATTTACAAGAAGAAGTCTTTGGATGAAATTTAGAGGAAGTTTTTTTTATGTCCTGGTGAGAACTAATGATATGTGATTACTCAGACACGAGGTTTTCTAGCTTTCTGTTCAGCATCTTTGGAACATCAGAGACCTGGTCCGAGAGTAATCAAATGACTTTAATCAAGCATTGTGGCATATATTGGACGTTTAAGATTAGAGTATTCAGAAGTGGGTTGAAAATTAGAAGCCAGCATATATATGGAGATGAATTGTTTTTTGGAATCTCGAGACTGCTTTGATTCATTTGCTCAGCCAGGTGGTCATTTATTTCAAGTGGGGAGTGCTGTCGACAAAATGCTGTGTTCACAGGATCTGGTGCCAGCAATTTCTGAAGTAATTGTGTTTATTTATTGATGGGCTATTTGTTTATGTCAGTTTCAATAATCCAAGTACAGAAGGAGATGCCACCTGATATGCAATGCTAGGACCATTTTTTACTTCAGGGTGTAATTACAGGTCCTGGAGCTACTACTAAGGATTTATCTCTAGAGATGGTAGTGACATAATTGCAAGTATTTTCTGCTTTTGAATTTGATTACCTTGATTTTATGGGTTATGCAAATTGATTTTTCTGCTACAGCTAAGGTTCTTTACCTAAGCTTCTGTGTTGGATAATGGGAATCCCTGTTGCTCAAGACAATATAAAATTTCTGCATATTAAATTTGTTTCATGGTATAAGAGCGATAGTCATCCAGGAACGAAAACAATCACAACATTAAGATCTTAGCTATTCTTCACAGAAGACATGGCTTCAGCTGCAAAATGGGTTAATCCAAACCATCCACTTTATCTTCATCACTCATATCAGCCAGGTGCCATCTTTGTACTGGTGGAAGATAATTACAGCACATGAAGACAATCCATGACCGTGGCCCTGACTGTAAAGAATTATATTGGACTAATAGATGGTTCAATCAAAGAACCAAACGAAAGCATTCATGAAGAATGGAAACAATGAAATAGATGCAACAATCTGGTTAAAATCTGGCTGCTAGGATCCATGTGCAAAGAAATTGCTAGAAGCGCCTTCAAATGCTAAAGTGCTTGATCTACACGAACGATTCGCACATCAAAACATGGTCCAACTATTCAATGTTTAGAATTAGATTATGACTATACAAGACACCATGTCTTTCGGATCATATTTTACAAAACTGAATGGCCTATGGGGTGAACGCTACCGATCTTGTTTGTCCACCCTTCCCTGCCATGTGTGCTGTCATCATCCGACGACAAGGTTATAAAGATGTGGGATTGGGAGAAGGGATGGCTGTGCACTCAAACCTTTGAAGGACATTCACATTATGTAATGCAAGTCGTGTTCAATCCAGAAGATACCAGAATCTTTGCAAGTGCATCACTTGATGCCGCCGTGAAGGTATTAATTTGTGAGCTTAATTTTTCAAGCTAGTTTCTGTGTTAAAAGTTGTTCTTCTGATTTCTTAAAATGAATTTGTTTTGACAGATTTGGAATCTTAGCTCTCCTGCTCCTGTTGTAACACTAACTGGTCATTCTAAGGGCTTAAATTGTGTCGATTTCTTCATGCGTGATGACAAACTATATCTACTGAGTGGTTCTGATGATTTTACTGTCAAGGTTAGCCAGCTGACAGTTTCTTTTTTCCAGCCATGCTGTGATTTCATCTGTCAATTTGTGGCTCATATTTTGCATGCCTGCCTTGTAAATTGCAATCAGGTGTGGGACTATGAAACAAAAAGTTGTATCCAAACATTAGAAGGCCATACCCACAATGTCACTTCATGTTGTGTTCATCCACAGCTTCCCGTCATAATTACTACTTCCGAGGATAAGACTATCCGGCTATGGGATGCAACAACTTACCGGTAAAGTCATGTTTGAGCAATTGTTCTCAGATTATGAATAAATAGAATTGTACTCGACCTGTCTAGTTATTTAGTTTTTCCATGATGGAATGCTTACAAAACTGATGGGCTCTGCACTTTTCCAATATGAACCGGTAGATAACTTGAAAGAAATATCAGCAAATTTGGATCAGAAAACCATGAAGTTTCTTATGGGACTCAATGAATCATATGCGGGTGTTTGCAGAAATGCTTTACTGCAAGACCCGTTGTCCGTAGTGAATAAAGCATGCTTTACTGCCGTGAAGACTTTGAGCCATGAATTTGATGAAACAGAAAAAAACCACAACACCAAGAACTTCCGGGCACACATTTTGTTGCTTGAAGCTGAAACCTCTAAGGGAAACCATGCTACAACACACGTGGATGAAAGGAAGGAAATAAATTTGCCTTTCACAGCCAAAGAATGCAAACAAATACTGAACATCCTGGAAAACAAATCATCTTCTGCTAACCTTGTTAGTAACTGTTCACACCACGAAGAACTATCAGGTAAAGCATTCTCACTTGTTTCCAATGGAAAGAGGAGTACATGGATTTTGAACAGTGGCTGCATAGATCATATGATTTGGGATCAGATACTATTTACATTCTTAAAGGCTGTCAATAATCGTATAATAGAGCTACGAAATGGATCACTGGCACAAGTAATTTCAAGCAAGTTATCTTGTTTCCAAGATGACCGAGGTGGGAAATTCAGTAACTTCAGCGGGAACTGGTAAGGTGAATATATCATGTAAGCTTAATTGCTGAAATTCTTTTAGGACATCCTTGCCTTTAAATCAGTTGTGACTTCGAGAAATATTAGGTATCGAGAAAAGAAAAGTACAAAGACAATTGTATTGTTTGATGAATTCAGTAGAGGAAGATAAAGAGGAAGCTTCTGGTTAAACTTATTAGTTTCATTTTTTCTGAGTATTTGGTCTTCCTAATACAGTCATTGGAATATACATCTTGTTGTGGAAAATTTGAAATTTGACAAAGGATTAGAATGGAAATTATGTTGTACCTCTTCATATCTATGAATAAACTTACTGGACAAGACACCATGAAGTTCACATGGCCTTGCTCTGCTGTTAGGTGATTTTTATCTTTATTGTATCAGACGCTTGGCATATCTTATTGTATTTTGTGTGTTTACAAGTTAATTTGATTAATTCATTAGGTTTCTTGTATAAAATTTGTTTGTGCTTGATAAGCCATTGTCTTCATAATGTGATTTCATTAGGAAATTGGAAGTTTGTGTTTACACAGATAGTTCATTTGTAGGAGCTAATGATATTTGTACATGCAGACGCATGAGTCTGCTTTTAACAATGATATTTGTCTTGTGAATCTGTTTTTAAATTAAATTGAACAATGAAGCTAAATTTAATGATTATGTAACACAAAAGCTAAAAAGAACAACAAAACACAAATGAAAATTAATACAACATCGCTTGAGCGTGCTTTTAAACTTATTTAAATCTTGAAACTAAAATACAAAAATATGCATCAAGGCTTATTACCATCAAGATAAAAGGCTATGAAAATCCAAACTTGGATCTACTAGTAAGATTGTCCACCATAAAATAATAGCAATTGGGGATGCTAACTTCAATGAAGTGAAACCAAGCAAGTCGCCAATATGAATCTATGTACAGAATTGCCCCTATCACCAACAACACCATGATGTATGCAACCCCGAAGCTCACATAGAAAACCTCCATGTCCATGAAACCACCTTTTTCTTCATTGTTTGACATTGGTGATGATGGCATATCCACATCACAAGTTTTGATTAATGGTTGTCCACAGAGAAAAGGGTTATCCTTATAAGAGCTCTCTTCAAATGTAGCAAACTGTGCAACTCTCGCAGGTGTCTTGCCAGACAGATTATTGTGTGCCACACTGAAAACAGCTAGAGAATATAGTCCAGTAAGTTGAGGAGGGATTTTTCCTTCCAATTTGTTGTATGAAAGATCCAAGCTTTCTATTTCCTTTAACCTTGAAAATGTTGCTGGAATTGGCCCAATCAAACTGTTGTGCGAGAGGTTCAATACCTTGATCTTGCTCAGGATTCCAATCTCAGGAGGAATCTCTCCTGTGAAGTTGTTGCATGAGAAATCAATTCCACTAAAGTACCGGATAGTGCTGCCTTTATAAAGAAGGGTTACATTCTTCGTTGTAAACTCGAAGGATTGTTGTGATGAGGACAAATTATCATAATAAGTGTCTTGGTTTGGGAAAGGAGGAGTAGATATCATCCAAGAGATGATATTACCAGAAAGATAATTGTGAGATAGATCAATGAGGTTTAATTGGTCCAACTTGCATAATTGAACTGGGATCTCACCTTCAAAATTGTTATGACTCAATAGTAGAAATCTCAAGTTATATAGCCTGCCAATCCATTCTGGAATTCTACCAGTTAAATTATTATGGGAAAGATCTAATGCCAATATCCTAGAGGAGTTGTAGAATTCCATTGCGATCGGTCCTTGCAACTTATTTCTAGACAAATATACATATTTTAATTTTGAAGAAGCACTGAATCTCGGTGGTAAAGGACCAGAGAGGTTGTTCCTTGATAGGTCCAAGAACTCAAGAGAAGACATATTCCCTATCCATCCAGGGATCTTCCCTGGCAAGCTATTATTTGAAAGTATTCTTCCTGTCAAAAAATTGTTGGACAGGTCTAATAGTTGTAGCAAGCTCATGCTACCCAACGAGGAAGGAATGCTTCCATCAAAGCCATTATCAGACATCAGTAAAACCTGTAACCCTGGAAAATAAGCCCCGATTTCTGCAGGAATTTGGCCTTGGAAATTATTCATGGATATACTTAGAAATGACAGATTCACATGAGAACTCCTTGGCAGTAAGAATGGACCCGAAAGAGAGCAGTTTTCTAAATAAAGACTTTTTAGGTATGTGTTGTTCTCCATCAACCAAGTTGGGAACTCTCCCTTTATTTGGATGTTTGTAAGATCCAAAGATTGTAGGTTGAACTGATGGTAAAGGAATTTAGGAAATGCTCCTGCAACTTGTCCACGACTGCTCAAATAGAGGGATTCTAACTGGAACTTTGGGCTCAGATTATGATCATCTTCTTCTGCATATATTTCGTTGTCTGAACCATCAAAAGACTTGAGTTTTGAAAGGTTGTATAATGGGCTCAACGACATAGGGATTTTCAAGTGATTGGAAGAGAGATCTAGTTGTTGAAGGGATGTCAGATTTGCCAAACACGGAGGCAAGAATCCACTGAGATCATTGGAACTGATATCTAGCTCTCGGAGATGATTTAAATCACATAAGCCTGATCATAATATAATTTAGGAAAACTTAAACTCGGATTGTCTATAGAGAGAAAGAGAGAGAGTAAGATTCATTGTAACTGAAAAAAGTTAAATGAAATTTGTTGTGGCCAAGATCCAATCATTGTAACTAAAAAATTGATCCTAATGATTGTAGTAACTGATAAGTAAGAGTCATCAACCTTAAATTACCTTGGGAGATAGGTAATTGGCCATTGAAACTGCAACCCTGCAACCTTAAAAGTTTTGAGAGAGGTCATTGTTTTGATGGTTCGGAAGATGCTGCTGCTATTGAGAGTGTTGTAACTCAAATCCAAGAGTTCCAAGTTCTTGAGGTTAAGAAAGCCTGTCACAATCAATTATATTCATGAAGAAGCAACTTATTGAATAATAATAAGGATTTCTAAATTTGAAATTTAATTCTCTTTGATTGGTCAATTTAGTTGACTCATAATTAGTTCTTTTTTTTATTTATCAGATTCATATTAAAAAAAAACATTCAAGTTTAAAATATTATAATCTCATCAAGGATATTGTTTATTTTTTTTTACAATATTGTTATTTTTTCATATTTTGTTTTGTTTACAAAATGTCATATTCTGCTAAAATGTTATGAATTTAAATTCTAATGGATTTGAGAATTGTTGAAAACATAACAAAGGAATTCTATAAAGACACATCTAGTCGTAGCAGGAAGTTGAGATTTGTTAATTTACCTTGGAAAGGTAGAGCGCCACTCAGTGTTTGCAAAGATAGATTTTTTAGAGAAGGCAGTGCTCCGAGACTTTGAAGGGAGTTTTCATCTAGAGAACAACTGCTCTAGATTCAACTCTTCTAGTGAGCTCAAATTTCGCAACTCTATTATGAAAGAAAAAAAATATTTTTTTTTAAAATAGAGTTTTTTTCATTTAAACAAACAATATCACTCAAAGCTAATAACTTACCGTCACCTAATAGTCTTCCTCTCAAATCGTTGTAGCCCAGACCAAGTTCCGTGAGGTTTGGGAATGCTCCTAGTGATTGTAGCAACGTTTGAAAGCTACTTCCATAGGATGTGATATTATTTAGGTAGAGAGTACTCACGTTGATCGGGCCTGTAAGTTACAGAAGAAACGTACAAAAAGGTTTTCCAAATGAAAAATAATAATTATTAATAATTATTAATGGGCATATGAATCATCATCATCATCACTTACCTCCCGAGGCTACCACTTTTGTAATATTGTTGCCGCTCAAATACAAGGTCTCCAAGTTGCTCGAACATTCTTGATATACATGAAAATAATAATAATAATTATTAATTCATTCACTACAAAACATAATTGAATTTAATAAAGAAAATGATAAGTATATATATATATATATATATATATATATAAAATAAATTAACCTTTCAAATCTATTAATCCCTCCAGTCTATTGTAATCTATATATAATGATTTAAGAGATGAAAACCCATCCATATATGATAGAATATTGTCATCGAGTCGATTATATCCCAAGTCAAGGTACTCCAGCTTGCTCATTTTAAATGGTTGATAAACACCTGTAAAAATAAATATATAAATTAATTAAGACATGAAAGGATATTATTGGAGTAATTTAATTATGGTAATGAAATGGTAGCATCACGACATTAGCATAAAAATAATTGATTAGAGAGGAGAAGCTGTTTGAGGTGCTGAAAAAGTTTAAATCAAAGCAGTAATTACATTAATAATGCAAGACAATAAAAAATAAAAAACAAATCATCTTTAATTTTATTTGTTGTTTAAAGAATCTGTTTTATTTCTTCAGATTATATATCCACTAAAAATATAGCAAACACAGACAATATTCAATCGAAAAGCAAACCTTTTTTCTCAACCCAACCAGCTATCTGATTATCCCACAAGTCGAGAGAGATGAGTTCTTGAAAAGGAAGAAACAAGGAGGCATTCAAGTACCAGTCTCCCAGTTCCCCATTCCTGATGGCGAGAAAGATCGAGTTCGGTGACTCGACCTGTACTGCTGCCGCACACAACACGTTCCCAATCACAGCAGCGGGCATCGCCTTTTCTCCAGGAGGGCAGGGATGTGCCGTTGGGATAGTTGAGAGAATCTTTCAGCTGCAAGAGAGCGGTTCTCTCCTCCTCCACACAGCCAAGAGGAAGCCATACTTGCAGGGAAACAACCATCATGATTACTGGAACAATGGACATGAGAAGAGAAAGGGCCCATCCTAATCAATCCAGAAGCTGACGAATGATTTCAATATTAACTATCTCTTGCAGGTTGAGGCTTTTTATAGAGGAGGAGGACTTGCCAAGCTATCGGGACCCCATCCCCGTAGAAAAAACTGCAAGATTGTTAGGAAAATTATCATCAGAAAATTCATTCTCTCAACAAATTAAGGATAAATATTGATTAAATTAAAGTACTTGAACCCTTTCGCAAATATATTCCTGTGGAAAGAACGCGTGATAGCAATGGTACTCTCACAGACCATTCTACAATCCCATATCGTGGAAAAAAAGCAGATGACAATGGACTCACTGACCCATATCAATCTCTTATTAGTATTTAAAGACTTATTAGTTTCATTAATTGGTGGTTTATTTTCCACACGTTATTCCATAAAGAAAGTCTATATCCATCATTGTCATAAAAGACTTTGACTTGGGGTCAACTTTTCCATTAATTACTTTTCTGCAATTCAATTTTTTTATATTTACTATGTGGTTTCAATTTGAATACTTTTATTTAAAAAATTCAATTTATAGAATATTTTTGTTATAAAATGATGATGTCATAGTTAGCTTATTTTAGACGAGTCTGAATTGATTGTAATTTTTTTATTTTTTTCAAATAGCCAAAATCTAAGTTAATTTTCAACCACTTGATAACTAGTTTCCAGAGGATATTCTGGAATTGTTGCAGAGACAATTCTTACTAGTAAGTGGATATTCTTTTACTTAGGTAAGAAATGCAAGGCTTATCTTTCTTGTTCTGTTTCTTATCATTTTGTCGATAGCCAATTTTAGAAGGCATAACTCTTTTGTATCTCTCTCTCCCACTCTGATCACCGATTGCAGGTCTCAGATTCAATTCTCTTCATCACTTCTCTACTTTTTGTATCTTAATAATGATCCGACATTGTGTACTGCTAGAATCCTGGCTGTTCTGCCAGACCTGAAGAACCACTTTCTCGGCCAATCCAGACTCATCTCGGTCCATCCAATACAGCCTCTATGTATTTTTAGGAGTACCCAGGAGTCACGCATACAAATTCTCAATGTAGACACAAGGGCACATTATCACAATTAACAGGGTTTTGGAAGGAGATTGAGTTGGGAGAGATTGATCCACAAGCACGAGAAAATATTTAGTTGAGAAAAACAGATAGTTTAATTAAAGAATACAGGATTGTCATAACTCATTTTTGGATTATTCCCTAAAAACTAAAAAATCAAAAACAAAGTAAAAAAAAAAGGTTGACGTTGTGGAAAAATCAAGTTGGAAGTTTTGGAGGGAGAGAGCCCAATTGTACCTTTATTGTGCTAAAAAATGAAGGAAAATACAAATTCAAGGAAAAAATAAATGATTTTAAGATAAATCTACACAAAAATAAGGTCAAAAGGCATAATTATATTTTTAATAAGCCAATTTGATTAAATCATGGGACAAATTACAGTTTAATTATGTTTATGAATTAATTTAGACTCCAATTGAAGGATATAATTAAGTACAATGACTTAATTATACTTTAATTGGTCAAATTAATTTTGTTAAGGGCTTAATTGGTAAAAAATAAGTTGGGAACCTAATTCGGGATTAATTGAGAATATTAGAATTTTTGGAGCCTAAATTTATTTTTTACCAAGCCAATTGGATGAAATCAGGGTGAAATTGAAGAAAATTAAAAGTTTAATGGTCAATTGAGTGTCAGATTGCATAAATCTAAGACCAAGGACCAAAGTAAAAAATACACGTAAATTTGAGGCTACTATTGAAGTTTTGTCGAGGATACAATTGAATAAAATTAAAATTTCAAGTCAATTGCTAATAGAAGAGTGTCAGTATTCAGCCTTGTTTCTCTAGTATTTTTAATTCATCTTATCACTTCATCTACTCACACCATAGTTACTTTCATCTCTAGAGACTACACCAGAAAAACAAGAGGCCCATGACCATCTCTAGAGATAGTAAGGTCCAATAGCCCCACTAGAAAATCATGCTAGTTCGAGATTACACTAGAGAACAAGAATAGGAAATATATGTTAAGGATATAAATTGTATTTTATTTCTAAAAAAATCTTTACATTCTTATCCACAAGCACATTTTTATACAGTTTTAGTGACAAATATGAGGGAGGCTAGATTAAAGGTGGTAGGTGTTTGTCTTGACTATTTTGATCACCTTTGAAGGAGTTATCTCATTTTGATTAATAGAGTGATTAACCTTTAGTATACATCAAGCACCATGTCCTAGTCTTTCTGAGTTTTTCTCCAAGCTTTGATTTCCACTAAAAGACTTATTCTTCTTAAAAGGTTTTTGAGATTGGCTCTTCTTATAAAATTAGAAGGCATATACCACAACACACTTTCCTTTACCACCCATATATGATTTTTCATGACTTGTTTTATTTTGAGCAAGCTTCGGTTGGTAAGGCATAAAGCTTTTTTTTTTCTTCCATATAACACATTTTTACCAATTTATCAAGGCCTTAAAGGTAACTAGCTCAAACAATTCTTCGACCTTAAGCATCTCCTCATTGAACCTCTTCAAGCACGCCCACATGGATTCACCCTCTAACTAGGTGACACAAAATAGCTTCTTGGGCCTTGTCTCAACAGGTATTAGTAAAAGAGCTAAAAGAGCTCGGCCAGCCACTGTGCACTCACACTCATGTTCACTGTGGACTGACCATTTTCAGCCCTTGCTTCACGCGCGTATGTGCACCTGTTTCTGTTTTTTTTTGCACAGAGATGGTTTTTATTTTTTCTATGGCAGAAATGACCAAGGAACGCCTGTGGCCGAGCGGCTCGCTGCGCGCTGGATTCGAACCCCTCAGCCAACAAATTTGCTTTTGGTTTTTCTCGAAATACGTGTATAACTGAAATTAAGCTTTTGAAGTGCTTAATTTGTTTTTTTCAACATGTTTTTGGTACGCAAGGGTTGAAAAAGTTGCTTTCCTTTTTTTTATAATTTTTTTAATAATAATAATAATAATAATTTAATTGTTTTTCTTGCTTACTCTTTTGTTAATGTTTTCTTTTTTCTCTGGATAATTTAATAATTTTTATTGTTTTGACAGTAATGGCAATGATTTTTTTTTCTTTTGTTAAAGTTTCTAGGATATTTTTAGTCTTTTATTAATTATATGTTCTAATATTTATTGAATATTATCTCATAGGAATATATATAGGGAGAAGAAAACATGACCTAGGATTTTTTGAATAAAAAAAATTAACATCAGTATTCTTAAATACATTTAATATAATCATATAATGAATAAATCGGATAACATAAAAAAAATTTGTCTTTGAATTTTAATTTTGTACTTAACACAATAATAATAATAATAATAATAATAATAATAATAATAATAATAATAATTTAATTGTTTTTCTTGCTTACTCTTCTGTTAATATTTTTTTCCCTCCGGATAATTTAATAATTTTTATTTTTAATAGCAATGCTAATTTTTATTTTTATTTTATTTTTTTGTTTTATCTTTTGTTAAAGTTTCTTGAATATTTTTAATCTATCATTAATTATATATTCTAATATTTATTGAATATTATCGCATAGGAATATATAATATAATGAATTAATCGAATAACATAAAAAAAATTATTGAATATTATCGCCTATAAATATATAGAGAGAGGAAAAAATGACCTAGGATTTTTTCCTTAAAAAAAATTTAATATCAATATTCTTAAATACATTTAATATAATAATATAATTAATAAATCTTATAAAAAAAAATTTGCCTTTGAATTTAAATTTGGTACTCTTTTGTTTAAGTTTATTTCTTACAAACAAATTTGCAATATTTTCATTTTTAATATTTTAAATATAATATTACCGGGGGGAAATTAAACTAAAAAAAAAATTACAAATTTACTTTAGGTTATCTATAGTTAAAAAATATACGGGTCACTTCCCGTTTCGATTCATGTTCTTTTTAGACGGCAAATAAGTCATTATAGCACGTAAAAAAATTAAGTTCATTTCTGGAAAAAATTTAAATATTTTTATTTTTAATGTGTCAGATCTAATATTGCAATGGAGAAAATGGAACTCAATAAAAATATATAGAGGGAGAGGAAAAATGACCTAGGATTTTTTTAAGGATAGAAATTCATATCAGTATTCTTAAATACATTTAATATAATAATATGATGAATAAATCTTATAAAATAAAAAAAAATATTGGTTTCAAAATTAATTTTTGTGCTCTTTTGTTTAATTTTATTTCTTGAAATAAATTTGCAGTGTTTTGACTTTTTAATTATATATTTGTGTATTTATATCAAATTAAAATATGTGAAACCAATTATATGTTCTAATATTTATTGAATATTATCGCCTAAGAATATATAGAGAGAGAACAAAATAGCCTAAGATTATCCTTTAAATTAAATATATTATGGAAATTATGTCAAATTAATTATATATTTGTATATTTATGTCAAATTAAAATATGTAAAACTAATTATATGTTTGAATATTTATTGAATATTATCGCCTAAAAATATATTGAGAGAGAGGAAAAATGACTTTGGATTTTTTGAAGGACAAAAATTCATATCAGTATTCTTAAATATAATTATACTAACTAAATATCAAAATAATAAAATACAATACATATAAAAGCAATCAATTTTCTACATAGATAAAAAAAACCCGCCGCATCGCGCGGGTATACCGCTTGTACTAATACTTAATCATGCCATTGATTTAGCATAAAGGTCATTAAAGCCGTTAATGAAACTTGGCTCCAAATTATTGTGGCATACATTTGCAAACCTTCTAAAGATTATGTGTAGGATCTTACACATCACAATATTATCTTGAATAACCAGTTCTGAGCTACTTAATTAATTTTTGCATGTGCTCTCATGGTTTAACTAGACCATCATAATTATTCAAGCTTATTTTTTAAAACATAAAGTCTCGATACTCGTTTGGATAAGGTAAAATCCATTGCCTAAAGAGGCTATGGACATATTCCTATATATGTTTAATTACATTTTTTTTGTTGGAATAGAATGATGGGAATGGTAAATTTGTACACAAGTTTCACAACAACGCAAATGACCTCTTAAGGGATTCAGTGAATGCCCAAAAGAACAATTCTCATAAATTTCAATATGATCAAGCTCTACAAAGTGGTAAGATTATTTACATGTACTAAGAGTAGCCTGTGATAGGGGCATTTTGTGTTGTTGAGGATGTTATGAATTGATGGAGTGGCAAGATATGATTTCCCCCCTAGTTTATCAATACTGTAGAGATAAGAACTTGGACCTGATTGATAAGTTATTGAAAATTTGATTGGTTAGAAGTGCTTGTGATAAAGATAACAAGTAGATTCATCATGTGTCATGGCCTATATGTATCTTGCTTGGCTATCATGGTATGATATAAAAATATCAAAAACAAGTTAATAGGAAGAAATTGATTGGTTTTTTTTTTTATCAATTCCTACCAAAGGCTACATTGATGTTGTTATAAAAAAAATCCCAAAATATTTAGGAATAAGGCTCATATGAATGGACAAATTATTAATCACTTGGTCCTACAATCTACTTTATTTCTCGTGTCTAGGATGACTAAATATATATAGCTTAATATCAAAGGCTAAGTACCTACAAAAGATCCTTGTCATAGGTTATTGGACTCTTAGATATTTAAGTAAGTATCTTTATAGTGAAAAAGATTGCAATGATAATTTAAAGAGATATTATTTAAAAATATACATATGATAGAGAATACAGTTCATGAACCCTTTACTTGGATGGTTTATAGGATATTTATAGCTTTATCTTTTTTTTTTCCTAGAGTGAAAGGGTTAACAAGTTATTTCATCCTTATAATTTATTTATATATCTTGAGTTATATTCCGCTCAACTTAGTATAAACTATAAACTTATATAATCAAGTTTATTTGTTGAGAAATAATACCTTTAAGATTTTAATAAAAATATATGAAGGTATGACATTAGATTTGAGCATTATATTTCAATATCATTGAGAGATGCGTGTCAGACCCACCCTATTGGTATGATAGGACCTATCAAACCCGACTATTTTTAGGTCTGACACGTTGCCTAAGATGATGGTATGCCCAAAGAAAATAGGTTTAGAGTCACGCCAAGCCTATGAGCTAGTCTAAGCATGTGGGTTAGGCCCATTTGCACGTGTGCCTGGTAGTATGCTAATGCATCTATGGTGGGACATGTTTAGAGTTAATGCATATTATTAGTATTAGTAAAAGAGCTAAAAGAGCTCAGACTTCTACTGTTCACCAAGACTAAAATCACTGTGGACTCGCAATTTATTTCAATACTTCGCGCGTGTATGTGTTTCTTTTTTCTTAATACATGTCGCCTCCTCCACTGTAATATAAATACAGAAATCTCAATTTTTCTGCTAAAATCCTAAACCTAGCCGTCCCTCACCCCCTCCCTCTCAACACTCTACATTCTAAAATAAACCTAGCCGCTGCCCCTCTTTTCACAACAAGCTGAACAAATCTCAGGTATGATCGTCTCTAATTTCACTCTTCAATCTTCGCTATCACTAACAATAAATCTCCCATTCTTATTTCTTTGACTCTCTGTTTGTCATAATTTTCGATTTTTCTTTAATCAACTCAATCGACATGGGAAAAAACGTGGTTTCTGATGAAGAAGGTGAGAAAGATCGCTATTTTTACCCTACAAACGGCTGCAAATTTGTTAAATCACTAACGCATATGCTTTTCGTGGTTTGGTTATTGTTTCTCGCAGATGAGATGGAGTTAGAAGAAGAAGAGGAGAGAGAGCCTGTTGATGGAGATAGAATTGGCCGTGACGACGACGACAACGAAGACGGTTTGCATTAGCTCAGAGTTTTGTTTTCTTGGAGTTCTTAGGGTTTAATTCGGGTTGGGTTTTAGTTAAATTTTAGGGTGATTTTTTTTCCTAAGTGTAGTTGGAGGGGAATTAACTTTGTTTTCGGTAAAAAAGTGGGTATGTGTTTTTATTGGATTGTAAATGACGAGTTGCGGTAAAGAGTGTGATTTAATTTTGTGGTTTTTGTGCAGAAGAAGGGCAGGATGAATATGAGAAGGATGATTTTATAGTGGATGATGTTGAGGAAGAAGAGGTGGAAGAAGAAGAGGATCGGGCAGATAGTGACGAGGAGAAGCATAAAAAGAAGAAGAAGAAGAAGAAGAAAAGGTGGGGTTTTCTTCACATTTATTGTCTTAATTTCTTTTTTTAATGAAATGATTTCGATATTCTTGGTCTGAAGAGAAGAAAGCTCCCCTAGCCACGAGAAAAGCAGACCACGGGCATGAAGGAGGTAATCGATGGCATTCCAAAAATCTCAACTTTTCCAGAAATCGAGCAAAGCAGACCACGAGCAAAGCATGCATGTCTCCTTTTTAATTTTCCTTTATTCCGTTAAATATTCCCTGCTCGATTTGTTCTTGGAGATTGGAGATTTGTGTTTTATTTGTTAATTAATTTTGATTAGAATTTCCGTTGTTAAATGCCTTACGTTTCTCGCAGTTGAAAATGGCTGAAGAATCAAAACCGGGGTTGAGGAAGCCTCGTATTCACCAAGGTTGAACAGCTCCGCCTAGGCACTTTTGGCGCACTCAATTAGTAGCACTGGCACGTCACTCGGGTCCTCAGCGTGGTTTGGTTGTGGTGAGAGTGGGATATTGAGAGCATCTCCAATGCTGGAGCTATCGGACGAACCAAAGATAAATATTGTACTTTTTAGCATTTGTATTTCACTCGTGAATAACTGTGATGCTCTGGAGTTGATATATATAGATGCCCATAAAAGAGAAGCCATATATATATTACCGTTGAAATTACAGTTCAACGTCATTAAAATCATCCCGAAGCAGGCATGCTTTTCTCAGTTGGAACCGAAGCTTACAAGAACCATTTTCGTTTGCAAGGGATTTGTAGATCTGTCAAGAAGAAAAAGAAGAACAAAAGCCGAACAAAAGGTTTGTTTTCTAAACCTTTTCTATTTCTTGCTTTCTTGACTCTCTATTTCTGTTTCTTGACACCATGTGGGTGCAGAACATGGTGTGATTTATGGGTTAGTGGATGGAAATTCTGGATCTTGCCCAGAATTAGGATCAAATGATTTCAATGAGGGATGTAGTTTTTGTTTATTTGATTTTTAGAGAAAAAAATGGCAGCTGATTCAATGTTTAGGGGAATCCTCTTGATGTAAATAGTTGATGGATATGTTGTTGAATGTTGCATGATCTTCATATCATGTTTGATGTAACTATCAATCTGTGTGTTTCCAAACCAGTTTGTTCACAAAATCCGACCAAGCCAGCAAGGTTTCTGTGTTTTGCTTTTGAAAGCGGACTCAATTCGTTTCGATAGCAGAAAAACACACAAAGGTATCATTTGCAACTTTACTTTGTAAGCATTAAGGTTTTTCATAAGGTTTTTTCTTCCTTTACCTTCTCTTGCTATTGGATTGGAGAGAGAGAGAGAGAAGGCCAAGTAAAGAAGTGATTAAGAGCACTTTCGAAGTAAGCATTCGGCTTTGGTTTGGGGGAAGATCGGATATGATCTCAACTTTTTCTCGCTAAAATCCTAAACCTAGCCGTCCCCCACCCCTTCCCTCAACACTCTGCATTCTAAAATAAACCTAGCCGCCGCCCCCCTTTTCACAACAAGCTGAACAAATCTCAAGTATGAATCTTTGTCTTAATTTCTTTTTTTAATGAAATGATTTCACAGGTTAACGAGCTCTTTTACATGAAAAAAATCTGAGATTATTGATCTTACAACATGAATTTGAGGTTTTATTTGTTTATAGTAATGGTTCTTTTTCTTCTGGATATTCAAGCTCCTAGATTTATTATTTAGGATATTTAAATAAGAATTTTGCATGCATTTCTTAAGGATGTGGTGGATCGTGATTTCAATTAGCTGTTATAATAAGCTAACACTCGAGTAAAATCAAGTAAATCCTGTTTAATTGTCACCACTGATTTGAAATGCATATGATGCCTCTCTTGGTGAACAGGTGTGCACAATGTGAAGCTCATAGGGGTGTACGATGGCTGACATCATATGGAAAACATCTTCTTCCTTGAATAAAATATATTATATCTGTTTGAATGTTTTGTGTAATATTTTTTTCATTTGATATATTCCCAGGTGACCTTTGCTTCCATTAACAATGTATTTGAGAGATCTTTCTTTCTTTATATTCATATCATATGCTTCCCTTCAACTTTCTGAATTCAGAAGATAATAAAGAAGAGTTTAATTGGCGCCCTTTCAAGAGCTTTTCCCCTTCATAATGACAATTGAAATCGGGGCAAGTTCATCGGGAAGGCTTCGGGTAAAGGTAAAGTCAGGCAAGGAGTTCGCAAAGAGTCATAGCAGATCCAACATGAAGGATCAAAGGCAAGGTCCACTTTTTGGCGAGATCATCATCTCTCCCTTTTTAGCCTTGCATTTGCTTAAGATTTGTGGCTTTAACGACTGAACTTTTCTGTGTAAAAGCAAAAGAGAGAGATCCTTGAGGAAGTCGATAAATGGACTTGGTAGCATAAGGAGATGATTTCGAGAAGAAAGCAGAGAAGAAATTGAACGAATGGACTCTTCTGTGTAAAAGTTTTTTTACTTTTAGTTGTGGTTGTACTTCTGCCTTAAATTTTCATCTTCCTTTTACCTTGGTTTATGTTGAATTTTCATATGTGTTTCTTTAGTTGCTGCCCTTTTTGCTCCATTCATTCACTTTCGTGTTATTTTCAATTATTTGCAAACTTTAAACACAGTAAAATTATTATTAAAACAGCTTAAACATTCTCAAATTACCATGCTAAAAAACAATTATGCTTATGGTTCCCTAAAATTTGTTCTGGCCAATAACTTTTTTATGCTTGATTGTTTTATATAAAAAACAAAATGAGCCTTAGATTTTTTGAATATTTATTGAATATTATCGCCTAAAAATATATTGAGAGAGAAGAAAAATGACCTAAGATTTTTTGAAAGACAGAAATTTATATCATGTTTTCTTAAATATATTTAATATAATAATATGATTAATAAATCTTATATAAAAAAAACAAATATTGGCTTCAAAATTTAATTTTGTACTCTTTTATTTAAGTTTATTTCTTCACAAGAATTTCCAATGTTTACATTTTTAATATTTTAGATCTAATATTATTGGAAAAAAACAAACATCTAAAAAAAAAGTTGACAAATTTACCTGCATTATCTACAAGTTAAATTAAAAAATATACAAGTCACTTCCCATTTCCATTAGACTGTTCTTTTTAGACGGTAAATAAATAATTATAGCACACAAAAAAATTAAGTTTATATTTTAAACACAAATTACAATATTTTTATTTCTAATATGTCTGATATTTATTGAATATTATTGCCTAAAAATATATTGAGAAAGAGGAAAAATGACTTTGGATTTTTTGAAGGACAAAAAATCATATCAGTATTCTTAAATATAATTATACTAACTAAATATTAAAATAATAAAATATAATACATATAAAAACAATTAATTTTCTACATAGATAAAAAAAACTCGCCGCATCGCGCGGGTATACCGCTCGTCCTATATACTAAAAGACATCAGCCCGTTCGTGTAGTTTCTGAGTGAATTCTGTTCACTGGCCATTTTTTATCCGTGCTTCGCAAGCGTTCATCCACCTTTTTTGTTTCTACTTCGGCATGCATTTAATTGTGATTGCGAATGCAAAGAAAAAATGGTTCACGCTGCTGCGTGGCTTACAATTCCAACAAAAGCTGCGTGGCTCACTTTTTAAAAATTCAAAACTTCACACTGGGCGACACGCACGGCTACCCAAATCAAAAAGTCAAAGCAAAGTTGCACTGCAAGGCTGCCTTTTGTACACGGGGATCAAAAATCTGAAACAAAACTTATACACCGCGAGCTTCACTGCCCGATTTAAAAAATAAATAGAGAGCCAAGCCTGCGCGAATTACATTCACAGATTGCACTGCTGCTTTTCTTATTATCTAAAAGTCATGTCAAAGTTGAATGATTAAAAAATATAATGTAAAATATTTGTCTATAGTTGATTAAAATTAAAAATATTAAAAAATAAGCCTAGGCATCTAACCCACCATAAAAAAGCATCACGTCAAAAAAAATTGCACTGCTGCCTTTCTTATTATCTAAAAGTCATGTCAAAGTTGAATGATTAAAAAATATAATGTAAAATATTTGTCTATAGTTAATTAAAATTAAAAATATTAAAAAATAAGCCTAGGCATCTAACCCACCATAAAAAAGCATCATCACGTCAAAAAAAATATACATTTGAATACAATTTTAGCCCCTAATAAAACAAAAATGGTAACTTTGGTCTAAGGAGCAGGACAATAATTGACCTCATTTTTTTCCGGTTATTGTCAGAGCGTGATGGGCACGCACCCCACGGTTTCCCGCCCCACGCTCTGTTTAGGTGGCGCGTGCAGCGTCATACGGTGGCCGGAGATGGGATTCCGGAGTCTATCTAGATGCGCCTCTGCGTGTTTTTTTTCCCGCGACGGCGGTTTCACCTGAAAATATCCGTGGACGCGGTGGAGGCCAGTTAACGCCGCTGGACACGTTTCTCTTTATCCTGCACGTAAAAGTGCAGGAGAGTCCCCCGTGTTTTGTTACTTTTCACTTCGGTCCCTTGACTTTCAATTTTGTTTTTGGTTCTGATTTTTGTTATATAAATTTTGATTTAGTGCAATTGGGTCCTCCGATTGGAATTGATTGAATGTCAATTTTTCACTTCGGTCCTCCTTCTTTTAATTTTCTGATTGGGCTTAAATAACTCAATAAATTCGATACATAAGTTTCGATTTCTTCAATTTGATCCTTTTATTAAAATTGATAATATATTTAATTTCTATTTCGGCACTTATACTTTTAATTTTGGATTTTAATCCCTTTATATTTGATTTTCATTTCAGCCCTTATACTTTTAATTTTTTATTTTAATCCCTTTATTTCTTTTTATTTCTAGAATAATCTCTACTTTTGTCCATGTATATATAAACGTTCTCTTAGCTTTGATTTTTAATTTTTGTTATTTTCTTATTTGTTGACGTGATATTTTTTCCAAAACAAATAGCTCTTAAATTTTGTTTTGTATCTACGATCATTTGAAAATTGATATTTGTGTTTTTTTCTTCTCCATTTGTTCTTTCTTTTAGTTTTTTATTCGTTTTTTTATTTTTATTTTTATATCAGATGACTTTTTTTTACTTGATAATTTTTATTTTATTTTTTTGTTTGATCTTTTGTTAAAGTTGTTAAGATATTTTTAATCTTTCATTTATTTTATTTTTTCAATTATTAACATAATAATAATAATTTAATTTTTTTTCTTGCTTACTCTTTTGTTAATATTTTTAGGTTTTTTTCTCTCGGGATAATTTGATAATTTTTATTGTTTTGACAGTAATAACAATGATAATTTTTGTTGTTGTTTGATCTTTCGTTGAGGTTCTTAGGATTTTTTTAGTCTTTCATTTTTTTCCTTTCACTATTAAAACAAAAATAAAAATATAATAATAATAATAATAATAATAATAATAATAATAATAATAATAATAATAATTTAATTTTTTTTCTTATTTGCTCTTTTGTTAATGTTTTTGAGGTGTTTTTCTTCTCAAGATAATTTGATAATTTTTATTGTTTTGACAATAATAATAATGATGATTTTTATTTTTATTTTATTTTTTTTGTTTGATCTTTTGTTGAAGTTTTTACGATTTCTTTAGTCTTTCATTTATTTATTCTTTCATAATAATAATAATAATAATATTTTAATTGTTTTTCTTGCTTACTATTTTGTTTATGAATAACAATAATAATAAGAAGAAGAAGAAGAAAAAGAAAAAATTTAGTTATTTTTCTTACTTGCTCTTTTGTTAATGTTTTTCAGTTTTTTCTCTCAGGATAATTTGATATTTTTTATTGTTTTGACAGCAACTGCAATTATAGTTTTAGATGTTAAGACTTCAATGTTACTATTTTTATAATAGGGTGTGGTGATCTATTTTATTATATTGAATTTTGCATATATAAATATTACATTTTAATTTTGGACTAGCATATCCTATTAATTTTTTTCATCCCAACAATTATAAAAACTTCTTACTCAGCCCGCAACGTAGTGTGATAATTTTTTTTTTAATTTTCAAGTCAAATGATTTTTTTTCCAGTCAATAATTTTTTTTTTTTTATTTTTTTATTTGCTCTTTTGTTAATATTTTTAAGCTTTTTTTTAGCCTTTAATTTAATTTCGTTTTCTTCCTGTTATTAAAGCAATAATAATATTAATATAATAATAATAATAATAATAATAATAATAATAATAATAATAATAATAATTTTAGTTTTTCTTCCAACGTGCTTTTTTATTAATATTTTTTTTGTTTCTCTCTCATCTTTGTTGAATAATGTTTATTGTTTTGACAGTAATAGTGATGATAATTTTAGAAGTTAAGACTTCGATATTACTGTTAGTATAATAAAAAATATTTATCCCTTTCAGTATATCAAACATTATATGTTAAAATATTAAATTTTATTCTTAACAGCTGTAAAAATTATTTGTTTCGCCCACACGCCCGCACGCCCGCAACGTAGTGTGGGCATTTAGCTAGTATTAGTCTAAAAGCCTGACTTTTCAAGCAATTTTTATCTACCTGTCCTTGATCTAACATTTCTTGAAAAATATATACAATAATTTACAAATAAAATCTTAATTCATTAGACTCATTGCTTGAATTTTGTGTGGGGTGTGAGTGTGCACACGTGTATATACATAAAATTATGATTACAATTTTCTATTGGGACCCATCCCCGTAGAGAAAACTGCAAGATTTGTAGGAAAATTATCATCAGAAAATTATTTCTTTCAACTAATTAAGGATAAAAATTGATTAAATTAAAGTAAATGATCCCTTGTGCAAATATATTCTTGTGGAAAAAAGCTTGATGAAAATGGACTTACAGACCCATATCACACTGCAAATCCCTATCCATCTAAATATATAGACTTAGTATTTAAAGACAAATACTGTCATTAATTGGTGGTTCATTTTATAACGATACTTTTTAATTTTGCCAGCACACCATTAAAATTAAGGCAGGATTTTCCACACGTTATTTCCATGAAGAAAATCTGTTTCCATTGTCATTAAAGACTTTGAATTGGGGTCAACTTTTCCGTTAATTACTTTTCTGCAATTCATTTTCTTATATATTTACCATGTGTTTTCAATATATTTTAAAAAGAATCAATTTATAAAATATATTTTTGTTATTTACCATGTGTTTTCCATCATATTTATTTTTGTTATATTTACCCATCTCGTAGAAAAAATGCTTGATAGCAAAAGCATGAGTGCAGGATGACAGCATCAACATGTGTTACCTGTTCAAAGTAGCACCATTTCCTCCGGAGAACATAATGTGTGAGAAAGATGAAACAGTCAAAAGAGCTTTTCCATTTGTCATTGTCAAGAATCATCTCAATTAAAAGTTTTAAGTGAGTTACCCGATATAATCTATATTATTCTGTAATATATCTTCTCAAATAAAAAAAATTTAAACTTGAAACTAGCAAAGACTCGTATTATTTTATATTTAATTTTTATTAAATAAAATAAATATTGTGAGATTGATAAATAAATATTCTGATATCATATTAAAAAGTTTATCTTATCTAAAAATTAAATTGTTAGGTGAGGTTCCAAATATAATTTATATTATTGTCTAACCGTTATAATCAATCGAGCATTCCAAACTTCAAAGTGATTGACCGGAATCACCAAAAACTGGATCTGCGCGTTTGGACAACTTCAAAATTGTATGTTTTGTAATAGCTTCCTCTATAGGCATGAAATAGTTTTCATTTATATCTTTAGACGAAGAATAATGAGCTTCAAGGTTATTTTCTCGCAAAACTGAGGAGAGTTGTAAGGAATTAAAGGTTTTAAGAGAATACGAGCCATTTTCCTGCACTTCGTCGCAGGGAGAAAATTTCAACATATGCAATTTATTATTTTGTATTATTATTTTGTATTTTGATCCTTATTCTTTGATTATTTTAGTTTAGTTTTGACCCCTTTAATTTTTTCGGTATTTTCTGGGATACTTTTTATTTTTTGTTCATATTTATTAATCTATACTCTTAGTTTTGGCTATTAATTTTTATTGATATTTATCTTCATATTAAATGCAGTTTGCGTTAAATGATAAATTAAGTTTAACTTTGGTGGCGTGAAATGAGAGTGAAACTCTCTCTTATACATGTATAGTGAATGTTTTGTTGTTAGTGATATGCTATCGTTGTGTGTTTTTTCATCTGTTTTATCTCCATATGGCTTGATATATTTTTAGTTTAAATTGATTTTTATTTAAAAATAAATTAAATTTTTTTTATCTTTTAAGATTTATTCTTGATATTATTATATTAAAAATATTTCAGAACACTGTAATTAAATTAATTTGAGAAAAAAAAATCTTAGTTCAATTTTTTATATATTTTAATGTGTTAATATTAAACAAATATCAAAATATATAATTTGCCTAACATATTTTTAAGATTAAATATTTTAAAAATAATTGTTATCATTATTTTCAACACCTTATCCATAATAAAATGAATATATAAAAAAAATTAAATAATCAAAAGTTTTTTAATGCAAAGAAGAAAGAAAATAAAATTAACTTAGATTGTATTTGATAGTCTAGTAATATTTCATAATAATAATAATAATAATACAAAGTTTTATTTTTTTGGTACTAATTTTGTTCTTCAATTATTTTCATTTGTTCTTTATATCAATTTTTTTTCAATGCTGCTAATATTGTGTTTTACTTTCAATCATAATAATAACAATGAGAATAAAAATTCAAGTAATTTATCATTCGGTGTTGTATTTATTAAGAATAAGATTTTGCAATTTCTATACATGTAATGTTTCAAATCTAATATCTCTGATTAATGATTTGAAAAAAAAATGTGGCTTGTATTGTTTTTAATTTTTTTTATCTTATTTCTTTAAAATTGAATGACTTAACATTAATATTAAACAAAAAATATCAAAAACAATTTTTATTATAATCCAAACGATTATAATAATTACATTCATAATGGTAATAATACTAATTTTTTCTTGTCCTTAATTTTGTCTTTTAACTATTTTTATTTGTTCTTTAAATCAAATAATATTTTTTATGCTAATAATTTTATTTTTTCTTACCTTCAATCATAAGAATAACAATGAGAATAACATTTGAAATAATTTATCATTCGATGTTGTATTTATTAAGAATAATTTTTATAGTTTCTTTATATATAAGGTTTCAAATCTAGTAATTTATCATTTGATGTTGTGTTCGTTAAAATTTTTGTAACTCAATGTTTTCTTTAATTTTTTTACCTTATTTCTTTAAAATTATATTAATTACTAAACACAAAAAATTGTCCTATAATTAGTTTTTTGTACATTACTTCATAAAAATTATGCTCAAGTTGATTTTTTCACCCATTTTGTTTACGTATGCCTTCATATATTGTTTTGTTTACATGTGTCTTCATATATTTTTTATTTACGTAATATTAGATCTAAAATATCATACATAGAAAAGCTGCAAAAGTCAATTTTCAACAAATACAACATCGACTAATGAATTATATCAATTATTATTTTGATTGTTAAATTATCACAATCATTATAGTTGCCATTATAAATATTATTGTAAATAATCAATATTCTAATTATTATTAGTAATAATATTGATGACACCATCATTATTGTTATTATCGCTATCATTATTACAATAATAATTATTATGATAATCAACACCATTATTTTTATTAATATCATTTAAATTATAATTAGTATTATTATCATTATTTTTTATATCAACACATGAAAATGATCTAAAAACACTAAAATTTGTAATTTAAAGTAAGAAAAATAAAATAAAATTCATTTTTTTTCAAAAACACTTTTGAAAAGCAGTGTCAAACATCCTTTAAATCCTTACTTTAGTTGAGCTCAAGAGAGACAATTTTTAGAGGTTTTTTTTTTGTGATCTGTTAAATTTATGTTTATCACTTTTATTTCAAAAAATCATTTAAAGGCATACCTCTCACTTTATTACATTTAGAAAAAATCAAATAAAGTTATTTTAACTAGTTCAAAGATTTGAAAAAGAAAAGAAAAAAAGAGGATGAAAAAGAAGAAAAGAATACAATGCTTTGATTAACAAACCAACCCCTTAGGTTTAGGTGCATTGAAATATTGTACACCTTTGATAGGAAAATCTTTCATCTATGATAAGCAAGCACAACATTTTAATATTTAGATTAGATAAATATGCCCAAGAATTTAAGACCAATTTTTGTAGCAGCAAATTAAATATGAGCCACAATCTTAATCATCTTCACTCTTAGGGACCTAATGATATTCTAGACCATTTCATGGGTGTTTGGCTCTGTGATGGCTTCTACGGTTGAAGCTCACCGCAGAGCCAAACTATATGGTAAAAGAAAGGACCACAGTTTTGCAACTGTGGATTCCACCTAAAACTGCTGTTGAACCACAGTTTACGAAAAGCATTGGTCAGATGCTTTTCGCCTCAACCACACCACAGAAACCACATGCACACTAGTGTTAGTTGGTTCAACTACAGTGTCATAGTCATTGCTTGGTTCAGCAACAACACTGGTGGTCCCTCTCTCTCTCTTTACAGTCAGCCAATAGTCTCTCTTTCTCCACAGTGAGCGGTAACTCTTTCTCTCTCCATAGTCAGCGGCAACTTCCGAAGAGCACCACCATCATCCCCCTCAGCACCGATAACTTCTCCTCCATGCCAGAAGCTCTGCCATGATCTCTAGTAGCAGCAGCAAGCCCCGACGTAGAAGCAACGACAACAACGCAACCAAACAACAAGCTTCTGACACTCCTCCCGACCACCACAGGCCACCATTTCCAATGCCGCAACCACAGTAAGAACCACCTCGACCTTCTTTACCTAGCGGCAGTAGAAGGCAAGCCTCTCATCAATGTCGACCGACCACCCTGTCACTGTTCACGCTACGTGAACAGTGCACCAACCTGATTGCAATTTATTTATTTTTAACTCTTAGGCTGGACTTGCTCTCAGCTCATCCCAGGTCCAACAGAGTTGGTCCTTTTGTCCCACCTTGGATGGACCGACCCATTCAGTTGGGTCAGGCCTAATCCATTTTTTTTTAAAATTAAAAATCATATTTAAAAATAAATAAAAATATATGTAGATAGAGATCAACCCTGATAAAAGGGCAAGGTATGTGAATTCATTTAACTCCACAACCCTATTGTTTTTTGATTGATTATGGGTCAGAAAGTTGAGAAGATCAGCGGAGCCCTGGATGAAATTCAGAAAGTTGTAATTGGATTTGGCTTCAAATTATATCTCTACAACATGTAGATAGAGATCCTGAAACTGAGTATGTATCGCAGATGTTGTTCATGATGATATTTTACCAGATGTTGTTCCTCGATCAAATAGCAAGGGATCGTTGAAGCTTTCACGTATAGATTTAGTTCTTGATGGAATTGCAAGTAGTTTGATGAGAGAATAAAAACATGTGCCTAATTTACTTGAATTATTAATTACTTTTTTATTATTATGATTATTAAATCTACAATATTTAGAAAACAATATATATTTATATTATATTATATAATATATGTGTCTTTTAAAGTAATTTCACAAGTTGACAGCAATATGAAAAACATGGTAATCAAACACACGAGACTGTTTTTCATTAAATCTCAAACTCAACTACAGTTTTAACCAAACACTTCAATTTCAATTATGAATCGTACATAAAAGCATTTTTTATGAAATTATTTTTTAACATCAACCACAGCAGCAACCACATTACCAAACAGTACTAAAACATGTAGTAAATGATTTCAATATGTATGGAAGAGTGTTTTTTCATCAAGTGATGAGGAAGCACTAATCCCGAAGCTGGGAATTGTCGAGGGAGAAGTGACATCCCAAGTTGTTCCCATCACTTCTTTTCTGTCATATTCAATCTCTCGTTGAACGATCAAGTTCTCGGATTTTTGAATCCTCTCCAACACCATTGTGACTTCTTTCATCGTAGGCCTTTCTTTCCCATTCAACCTCAAGCAGGTCCTAGCCAAGCTAGCAACCATCAGCACATCCTCTTCTTTCCCTTGCTTCACAACCTGAGGATCAAGAATATCAAACAGGCAGTTGATCTCCATGGCCCATGGCCATTAGGAAATAAGTGGCTAAACTTCTGCCTTGTTCTTCTGATCTTGTGAACGAGATTGGCTTCTGCCTAGTAAGTAGCTCATCGAGAACTACACCAAAGCTATAGACATCACTCTTGTCTGTGAACTGGCTTGATTGGAAGTATTCCGGATCCAAGTACCCAAAGGTGCCCTGTACCAGAGTTGTGACATGAGTCTGGTCGACGCTTACTGACCTTGAAGTCCCAAAAACTGCAACTTTGTCTTTATACTTCTCATCAAGCAGTATGTTTGTGGTCTTGATGTCTCTATGAAAAATGGCGATGGAGGCCGCTGAATGTAGATAGAAAAGTGCCCCTGCTACCTCTGCTGCAATCCTTAAGCGCATCTCCAGGTTAAAGGGAATTCCTTGTTAGGGTCATAGAGAAACTGGAAAAGGGTCCCATTAGGAATGAATTCATAGACCAACAATGGAAGTTCAGTCTCTAAACAACAACCCAAAAGCTTAACAACATTTCTATGGTTAATTTGGGATAGAAGGACGACCTCGTTGATAAATTGTCTGAGATTCCCTTCATCAATTAGTGTTGGAAAAAATTCTGATGAACAAACAACTACTGTTCAAATCACTGTCAGGAATTGTGTTCCTGCCCAGAAAAACAGTCACTGTTCAAATCAGCGACTCAAATTCTGATGAATTTCCAGAATTTCAAAGAACTAGAGAACAAGTAAATTTGGCAATGATTTTCAGAATAAAGGGCAGAAATGTGCTGCGGTTACTGCCATCCCTTTTCTTTTATTTATAGAAAAACGAAAACGAAAGTTTTACAAGAGTATGAATTCTAATTAAATACAAACTCTTGTTCTATACTAACACTAAGTGGACTTAAACTGAAACTTAGTAAAAATTAGACCTCTAGATCAAACAATTGATCTTTATTGACTTAAACACGACTACTAATCAAAACAAAAGAAAACATCAAAAATTATGTTGCAGCTCTGCCTTCACTCCTTCAGCTTGCAGTCTTGGAATTAGCTACTTTTCATGCCTTCATTCTTCAACAATTACTTTGGATTTCTTGACTACGACGATTTTTCCATCTGCCAATATCCCTTTGTAAATTGTTCCTTGGCCTCCCTGACCCAGCGTTCCATTCGCATTGTAATGACCAGTGGCCTTGTCTAATTCTTTCGAAGGAAACATTTTGATTTTCTCAACATTGACTTCACCTGAGGATAGTTGTTCTTGCATTAATAGACCACCATTCCTTTTAAAGTACTTTTCTTTAGTTTTTCACACCTCTTTCTCTTGAATACTTTGTACAGCCACCATAAACCGATGAATAAAAACAGTCCTCCCAATCCCACTCCAACACCTGCATAAATCAACCAAATTCAGAAAAAAAACAAATTCTCTCTGTTTGCTTTAGTAATGGGGCAGCATCTGCAATTATTTGATGCTGCTGGGATATGATTGGTGATTTTGGGGTTGAACAGTTGCAACAAGGGTCAAGATTTTATCTCTAACTTCTATTTTGCAGATTGTCTTTATTGCTTATCCAGGCAATAGAGACTGTATCCTAAAACATCAGTTGAATTTCCTTAATGATTCCTATAGCTCATTGTTTTTTTCCTAACACATCAGCTCCGCTTTGATCAGTGGAGGATCTTGCATAAAATTTCCATCAATTCAACATAGTTAAGTACAGTGTTGTAGTTTCTCTCAATATTCTACTTTATTCATGTCAGTTTTGAAAAGAGAATTTGGTAGATAATCAGTGCGGCTGTTGTCTTCTCCGGTCTCTCTTAGAGGATCAGACATAGAATCTGATTTTTCTTCGAGCACTATCATGAGACAAGTCAACAACACGGTTTTCCTCTAATCAAACATTAGAGCCCTTTAAAGCTGTGGCATAATCATACAAAGCTGTGGCATAGAGTGAAAATGCTGTTAAACATACCTAGGCCTGCCATTTTAGCATTGATTTTCCGCCGGTAAGAGACGTATGCTGTATCCTCTGCAACACAATGGAAAAACCACCGAGTTGATGCATCAGTAAGCAATACAATGATAAACAGTGCCAGAAGAATCTATAGAGTAGGAATTGTAACCCGGAGTTTACCTTGACAAATACCAGAAAGATAAGGATTTCCTTCGAAGTCTGGATTGCAAGAGCATTGAACGATGGGGCTCTGGATGGTTGAATTAATGGAAGTATTCATATCCTTACACGTAGAAGTGTAACTTAAAGTATTGTATGATCCATTCCTGACAAGTGATTCAAATCCCTTCTGTCTATCCCCCAATCCAGCACAGCAACAAGAGCAGATTCCCCATCTATCATGTCAGAAGGGTCTCTGGTCTGGCAACTGTTGATCCCACTGCAGCTAGCAATCAAGCGATCACGGTTTTCGTAACAAATTGACACACACCCACCAACAGTAGAATTTTTTTGGTGCATCAAGGTAAGGTTGCTGCAACCCCTTCCAACGAAGTCATCCTCGGAGGAGAAAAGAAACGGGCTTCCTTCCAAGTCAACAACTGTGCTTCTATCTTTGACTCCACAATTTGCAAAAGCAATTGGAAACTTGACATAAATCGTACTGTAAGAAACTGATATGTAAATCACAGGCAGATCAGTGCCGTTGAGTGTAAGTTTAGGAACTCCACTGCTAGAGTTGCAGTGTATTTTGAACCTTTCGTCTAGGAAACATCCTTTTGTCATTCCAAAGGGATATGGAATTTCAATGCCTCCACAGTAAGATTCACATCCAGTCAATGCCATAACCAGTGATTCTGCGGTACGCAATGACCAGAACAGCAGGATGACATGAAATACCGTTAACTCAACAGCTGCCATTTTCTTTTTCTTCATCTTTCAGACAGTAGCTTTTTAGAAGAGAGAAGGTATAAAACGGGCTCTTACCTGGCAAGTTATCCAAAATCTCCTCCTTTCCACTGCTATTTTCTTTCTCTGTTTTTTTCCTTTCGCCTTCCATGAGTACAAAGTTCAAAACCCAAAGTCTTTAGAATTAAGCAGCCAGACTTGACCGAGTCAGTCAATTACAATGCCACTCAACAGACCAAAGAACAGAGGTAGCAGGGGCACTCTCTTACGGTCCTACCTGCATTCAGCAGCTTCCATCCCCATTTATCACAGAGACATCTACTCAACAAACATACTGCTTGATGAGGCAAAAGTAGGAGATTTTATGAAAAAAATTGTATTAGACAGTGGTATACAAAATACTATGAAAAAATATTGTTAATAATATTATTTTCATATTAGTAACATAATAATTAAAAAAAATTATTAAAATTAAACCAAAAATTTATAATAGTATTCAAGATTGGTCAGAGTTTTTTTAGTGGAAAAAAAAACATAAAAGGGCTGGTCCTAGCACTTAACCAAAAAAAAACACGACTATAAACACAACATAGTTCATTAACCTAAAGTTAAATCATGTGGGGAAAACACTTATGAGTAATTGGCCAGATAACTTGATTTTAATTAATTAGTTAGAAAAAAATAACAAAAAGAAAGTTAGATTTAATATTGGTTGAAAACAACGCCATCAATTAAAGAAGTTTCGTGTTTGATATTATGGTATAAATTAGTTTCAATTTTTTTTATAAAAAATATATTGAAGTATTTTTTTATATGCAATATCAATGTGTTAAAATTATTATAAAATATTAAAAAAATTTATTACACCATCTTTGATTTATTACAGAAGTTATACCGTATAGGAAAACATTGTAGCGGTAGACATAAATTATTGTAGATTTTAATAGTATAATTATTGTATTGCCCTTTAGTGTATAAACTTAACTTTTGACCTTAAGGGTATTTTTAAACTTTTTCATTTGCTCATGTTGACATCATCTGATTGTTTAGGGGTGTTTGTGTCTTTTTTGATTTTTTTGTATAACAAAACTAAGATTTTACCCCTCCCAATAGACAAAAAAACATTCATTACTCAAGCGTATTTTTGATTTTTCGCATTGTTGATGAGCACTGAAATCACCATATTAGCCTTAAATAAGACAAAAACTTAAAGTTATCATTGAGGGTGTTTCTGTAGCGGTAGACATAAATTATTGTAGATTTTAATAGTGTAATTATTGTATTGCCCTTTAGTGTATAAACTTAACTTTTTGACCTTAAGGGGTATTTTAAACTTTTTCACTTTGCACATGTTGACATCATCCGATTGTTTAGGGGTGTTTGTGTCTTTTTTGATTTTTTGTATAACAAAACTAAGATTTTACCCCTCCCAATAGACAAAAAAACATTCATAACTCAAGCGTATTTTTGATTTTTCGCATTGTTGATGAGCACTGAAATCACCATATTAGCCTTAAATAAGACAAAAACTTAGAGTTATCATTGAGGGTGTTTCTGTAGCGGTAGACATAAATTATTGTAGATTTTAATAGTGTAATTATTGTATTGCCCTTTAGTGTATAAACTTAACTTTTGACCTTAAGGGTATTTTAAACTTTTTCACTGCACATGTTGACATCATCTGATTGTTTAGGGGTGTTTGTGTCTTTTTTGATTTTTTTGTATAACAAAACTAAGATTTTACCCCTCCCAATAGACAAAAAAACATTCATTACTCAAGCGTATTTTTGATTTTTCGCATTGTTGATGAGCACTGAAATCACCATATTAGCCTTAAATAAGACAAAAACTTAGAGTTATCATTGAGGGTGTTTCTGGTTTTTCAAGTTGTTATAAACAATAGAAATACTGCAATGCAGTAGAGGTGTTTAGGTAATTTTAAGTTTTTTAATTATTTTTTTCTGTAGAAAACTTTTGGCGTCTGCTTGACACACCGACAGTTGTCTTCTGTCCGGGCCTTATAGCTGGCGCGTACATCGTTGTCTGGTGGTGAAAAATGTCAATCTGCCATCTCACTGGAGGCGCTGCCATGATCTTTTCCACATGATGGTGCGCGTGTCGTCTCATTGTGGCCGAAGACTTGAAGGTGATTGGTTAATTCTCCCCCCTTTTCTCTCTCCTACTAATATTTTTTTGAATTTTTCTTCAATCATAATAATAACAATGAGAATGATAATTCAAATAATTTATCATTCTATGATGTAATTATTAAAAAAACAAGTTTTGCAATATCTCTATCTATAATATTTCAAATCTAATATTCCGGATGGTTAGAAAACTTTTATGACTCAATACTATCTTTAATGTTTTTATCTTATTTTTTAAAAATTATATTACTTAACATTAATATTGAACACAAAAAATTGTCTTATTTAATTTTTGTTTTTTATTTCGGCCTTTATTCTTTTAATTTTTGTTGTAGTTTCGATTCCTTTAATTTTTTCTGTCCTTATGAGACAGTCCCTATTTTTTGTTCATATTTATATATCTATACTTTTAGTTTTGGTTTTTAATTTTTCTTATTTTCTTTTTTATTGGTGTTTTATTTTTATTTAATTTAGTCCTGAAATTTTAATTTATATTGATAATCATTTTAAATTAATATTAATTTGATGTTTTTTTTTATTTTAATAAAATGCATATTTTTTTGTTTAGTCAGCTTCAATTGAAATTAATCATATATGCTGTTTTTTATTTCAATCCTTAATCTTTTAATTTTTACCTTTTTTTTCCTTTAATTTTTTCAATCTACAAGTTTCGATAGGGATGACAAATATTTCTTCGTTTAGCAAAGCGTGGCGCCATCTATGTAGCTCAACTTGGTGTCTAATGTCATGTTTCTACCGTCTAATCCCTGCTAGAGTGAATCCTTTTTGTTATTTTGTCGAACCCATGATTCTTTTAGGCCTAGGAACATAGATCTGTTCTTCACATCCGTGTCTGCCACCACAGTTTCAAGTATGTCAACTGTTGAAATGGAAGTTCTCTCCAATTCCCAACTCATTGTTTTGATTGTTTTAATGCTTATTGGTGGAGAAATTTTCACCTCCATGGTCGGACTTCTTTTCAAGAAGTTTCAACTTAAGAAAATGGAAAACAAAATTTCTTCCCTCGCAGACAATGATCCTAGCACTTGCCAATCTGAGTTGGAAATGGTAGAAAAACGAGATTTTGAAAATCTTGAGTCAGGGAATCTTGAAACTTCATTAGATAGTAGTGTAGATTTGTTCAAGCACAAATCAATCAAGTTCTTCTGTTTTGTGGTTTTGGGATATTTTATAGCTGTTCAAGTCGGAATTGCATATTGGACTGTCAAAATGGAAGAATATTTGTCCATACGAGTTTCCCTAGTTTCAACGTACCTAGCCCTTGTTTTTTGTTCTTTTAATCACCAAAACGTTTCTATCAACCGCGGACTAAGCATCACTACAACACTTGAGTGGTGACATTATCCTCCTTCAATTTTTCACTTTTAGACTCAGTATTCTCACGCTCTCTTATAACTATCATCCCTTTTTGATGCATCAGTAAGCAATACAATGATAAACAGTGCCAGAAGAATCTATAGAGTAGGAATTGTAACCCGGAGTTTACCTTGACAAATACCAGAAAGATAAGGATTTCCTTCGAAGTCTGGATTGCAAGAACATTGAACGATGGGGCTCTGGATGGTTGAATTAATTGAAGTATTCATATCCTTACACGTAGAAGTGTAACTTAAAGTACTGTATGATCCATTCCTGACAAGTGATTCAAATACCCTTCTGTCTATCCCCCAATCCAGCACAGCAACAAGAGCAGAATCGCCATCTATCATGTCAGAAGGGTCTCTGGTCTGGCAACTGTTGATCCCACTGCAGCTAGCAATCAAGCGATCACGGTTTTCGTAACAAATTGACACACACCCACCAACAGTAGAATTTTTTTGGTGCATCAAGGTAAGGTTGCTGCAACCCCTTGCAACGAAGTCATCCTCGGAGGAGAAAAGAAACGGGCTTCCTTCCAAGTCAACAACTGTGCTTCTATCTTTGACTCCACAATTTGCAAAAGCAATTGGAAACTTTACATAAATCGTACTGTAAGAAACTGATATGTAAATCACAGGCAGATCAGTGCCGTTGAGTGTAAGTTTAGGAACTCCACTGCTAGAGTTGCAGTGTATTTTGAACCTTTCGTCTAGGAAACATCCTTTTGTCATTCCAAAGGGATATGGAATTTCAATGCCTCCACAGTAAGATTCACATCCAGTCAATGCCATAACCAGTGATTCTGCGGTACGCAATGACCAGAACAGCAGGATGACATGAAATACCGTTAACTCAACAGCTGCCATTTTCTTTTTCTTCATCTTTCAGACAGTAGCTTTTTAGAAGAGAGAAGGTATAAAACGGGCTCTTACCTGGCAAGTTATCCAAAATCTCCTCCTTTCCACTGCTATTTTCTTTCTCTGTTTTTTTCCTTTCGCCTTCCATGAGTACAAAGTTCAAAACCCAAAGTCTTTAGAATTAAGCAGCCAGACTTGACCGAGTCAGTCAATTACAATGCCACTCAACAGACCAAAGAACAGAGGTAGCAGGGGCACTCTCTTACGGTCCTACCTGCATTCAGCAGCTTCCATCCCCATTTATCACAGAGACATCTACTCAACAAACATACTGCTTGATGAGGCAAAAGTAGGAGATTTTATGAAAAAAATTGTATTAGACAGTGGTATACAAAATACTATGAAAAAATATTGTTAATAATATTATTTTCATATTAGTAACATAATAATTAAAAAAAATTATTAAAATTAAACCAAAAATTTATAATAGTATTCAAGATTGGTCAGAGTTTTTTTAGTGGAAAAAAAAACATAAAAGGGCTGGTCCTAGCACTTAACCAAAAAAAAACACGACTATAAACACAACATAGTTCATTAACCTAAAGTTAAATCATGTGGGGAAAACACTTATGAGTAATTGGCCAGATAACTTGATTTTAATTAATTAGTTAGAAAAAAATAACAAAAAGAAAGTTAGATTTAATATTGGTTGAAAACAACGCCATCAATTAAAGAAGTTTCGTGTTTGATATTATGGTATAAATTAGTTTCAATTTTTTTTATAAAAAATATATTGAAGTATTTTTTTATATGCAATATCAATGTGTTAAAATTATTATAAAATATTAAAAAATTTATTACACCATCTTTGATTTATTACAGAAGTTATACCGTATAGGGAAAACATTGTAGCGGTAGACATAAATTATTGTAGATTTTAATAGTATAATTATTGTATTGCCCTTTAGTGTATAAACTTAACTTTTGACCTTAAGGGTATTTTAAACTTTTTCACTGCTCATGTTGACATCATCTGATTGTTTAGGGGTGTTTGTGTCTTTTTTGATTTTTTTGTATAACAAAACTAAGATTTTACCCCTCCCAATAGACAAAAAAACATTCATTACTCAAGCGTATTTTTGATTTTTCGCATTGTTGATGAGCACTGAAATCACCATATTAGCCTTAAATAAGACAAAAACTTAAAGTTATCATTGAGGGTGTTTCTGTAGCGGTAGACATAAATTATTGTAGATTTTAATAGTGTAATTATTGTATTGCCCTTTAGTGTATAAACTTAACTTTTGACCTTAAGGGTATTTTAAACTTTTTCACTGCACATGTTGACATCATCTGATTGTTTAGGGGTGTTTGTGTCTTTTTTGATTTTTTTGTATAACAAAACTAAGATTTTACCCCTCCCAATAGACAAAAAAACATTCATAACTCAAGCGTATTTTTGATTTTTCGCATTGTTGATGAGCACTGAAATCACCATATTAGCCTTAAATAAGACAAAAACTTAGAGTTATCATTGAGGGTGTTTCTGTAGCGGTAGACATAAATTATTGTAGATTTTAATAGTGTAATTATTGTATTGCCCTTTAGTGTATAAACTTAACTTTTGACCTTAAGGGTATTTTAAACTTTTTCACTGCACATGTTGACATCATCTGATTGTTTAGGGGTGTTTGTGTCTTTTTTGATTTTTTTGTATAACAAAACTAAGATTTTACCCCTCCCAATAGACAAAAAAAACATTCATTACTCAAGCGTATTTTTGATTTTTCGCATTGTTGATGAGCACTGAAATCACCATATTAGCCTTAAATAAGACAAAAACTTAGAGTTATCATTGAGGGTGTTTCTGGTTTTTCAAGTTGTTATAAACAATAGAAATACTGCAATGCAGTAGAGGTGTTTAGGTAATTTTAAGTTTTTTAATTATTTTTTTCTGTAGAAAACTTTTGGCGTCTGCTTGACACACCGACAGTTGTCTTCTGTCCGGGCCTTATAGCTGGCGCGTACATCGTTGTCTGGTGGTGAAAAATGTCAATCTGCCATCTCACTGGAGGCGCTGCCATGATCTTTTCCACATGATGGTGCGCGTGTCGTCTCATTGTGGCCGAAGACTTGAAGGTGATTGGTTAATTCTCCCCCCTTTTCTCTCTCCTACTAATATTTTTTTGAATTTTTTCTTCAATCATAATAATAACAATGAGAATGATAATTCAAATAATTTATCATTCTATGATGTAATTATTAAAAAAACAAGTTTTGCAATATCTCTATCTATAATATTTCAAATCTAATATTCCGGATGGTTAGAAAACTTTTATGACTCAATACTATCTTTAATGTTTTTATCTTATTTTTTAAAAATTATATTACTTAACATTAATATTGAACACAAAAAATTGTCTTATTTAATTTTTGTTTTTTATTTCGGCCTTTATTCTTTTAATTTTTGTTGTAGTTTCGATTCCTTTAATTTTTTCTGTCCTTATGAGACAGTCCCTATTTTTTGTTCATATTTATATATCTATACTTTTAGTTTTGGTTTTTAATTTTTCTTATTTTCTTTTTTATTGGTGTTTTATTTTTATTTAATTTAGTCCTGAAATTTTAATTTATATTGATAATCATTTTAAATTAATATTAATTTGATGTTTTTTTTTATTTTAATAAAATGCATATTTTTTTGTTTAGTCAGCTTCAATTGAAATTAATCATATATGCTGTTTTTTATTTCAATCCTTAATCTTTTAATTTTTACCTTTTTTTTCCTTTAATTTTTTCAATCTACAAGTTTCGATAGGGATGACAAATATTTCTTCGTTTAGCAAAGCGTGGCGCCATCTATGTAGCTCAACTTGGTGTCTAATGTCATGTTTCTACCGTCTAATCCCTGCTAGAGTGAATCCTTTTTGTTATTTTGTCGAACCCATGATTCTTTTAGGCCTAGGAACATAGATCTGTTCTTCACATCCGTGTCTGCCACCACAGTTTCAAGTATGTCAACTGTTGAAATGGAAGTTCTCTCCAATTCCCAACTCATTGTTTTGATTGTTTTAATGCTTATTGGTGGAGAAATTTTCACCTCCATGGTCGGACTTCTTTTCAAGAAGTTTCAACTTAAGAAAATGGAAAACAAAATTTCTTCCCTCGCAGACAATGATCCTAGCACTTGCCAATCTGAGTTGGAAATGGTAGAAAAACGAGATTTTGAAAATCTTGAGTCAGGGAATCTTGAAACTTCATTAGATAGTAGTGTAGATTTGTTCAAGCACAAATCAATCAAGTTCTTCTGTTTTGTGGTTTTGGGATATTTTTATAGCTGTTCAAGTCGGAATTGCATATTGGACTGTCAAAATGGAAGAATATTTGTCCATACGAGTTTCCCTAGTTTCAACGTACCTAGCCCTTGTTTTTTGTTCTTTTAATCACCAAAACGTTTCTATCAACCGCGGACTAAGCATCACTACAACACTTGAGTGGTGACATTATCCTCCTTCAATTTTTTCACTTTTAGACTCAGTATTCTCACGCTCTCTTATAACTATCATCCCTTTTTGATGCATCAGTAAGCAATACAATGATAAACAGTGCCAGAAGAATCTATAGAGTAGGAATTGTAACCCGGAGTTTACCTTGACAAATACCAGAAAGATAAGGATTTCCTTCGAAGTCTGGATTGCAAGAACATTGAACGATGGGGGCTCTGGATGGTTGAATTAATTGAAGTATTCATATCCTTACACGTAGAAGTGTAACTTAAAGTACTGTATGATCCATTCCTGACAAGTGATTCAAATACCCTTCTGTCTATCCCCCCCAATCCAGCACAGCAACAAGAGCAGAATCGCCATCTATCATGTCAGAAGGGTCTCTGGTCTGGCAACTGTTGATCCCACTGCAGCTAGCAATCAAGCGATCACGGTTTTCGTAACAAATTGACACACACCCACCAACAGTAGAATTTTTTTGGTGCATCAAGGTAAGGTTGCTGCAACCCCTTGCAACGAAGTCATCCTCGGAGGAGAAAAGAAACGGGCTTCCTTCCAAGTCAACAACTGTGCTTCTATCTTTGACTCCACAATTTGCAAAAGCAATTGGAAACTTTACATAAATCGTACTGTAAGAAACTGATATGTAAATCACAGGCAGATCAGTGCCGTTGAGTGTAAGTTTAGGAACTCCACTGCTAGAGTTGCAGTGTATTTTGAACCTTTCGTCTAGGAAACATCCTTTTGTCATTCCAAAGGGATATGGAATTTCAAAGCCTCCACAGTAAGATTCACATCCAGTCAATGCCATAACCAGTGATTCTGCGGTACGCAATGACCAGAACAGCAGGATGACATGAAATACCGTTAACTCAACAGCTGCCATTTTCTTTTTCTTCATCTTTCAGACAGTAGCTTTTTAGAAGAGAGAAGGTATAAAACGGGCTCTTACTTGGCAAGTTATCCAAAATCTCCTCCTCCTTTCCACTGCTATTTTCTTTCTCTGTTTTTTTCCTTTCGCCTTCCATGAGTACAAAGTTCAAAACCCAAAGTCTTTAGAATTAAGCAGCCAGACTTGACCGAGTCAGTCAATTACAATGTACTCAACAGACCAAAGAACAGAGGTAGCAGGGGCACTCTCTTACGGTCCTACCTGCATTCAGCAGCTTCCATCCCCATTTATCACAGAGACATCTACTCAACAAACATACTGCTTGATGAGGCAAAAGTAGGAGATTTTATGAAAAAAATTGTATTAGACAGTGGTATACAAAAAATTGTATTAGGCTCGATCTTCTTTGTCATAGGATGGTCGTGATGGTTTCCAATCACTAGGTTTGCCATGGATTTTCGAGCAAGTTTCTTTAGTGTATCCTGGTTTGTGACAGTGTTTACACCATGGTCTTCCCTTCTTTTGTCTGCTGTCCCAACTGAAGGTTCGAGAGACCAATGCAGATCCTTCCATTGATGGTCCTGAGTTATGAGATCCCATCATAACTTTCTTCACATCTTACTTCTAAGAATGCTTCCCCTGAGATTTGGAAGAGGTTTGGTGCCTATTATTCTTCCCCTAACTTCATCTAAGGTTTTATTGAGTCATAGAAGAAATTTGAATGTCCTCTTTTGTTCTACAATTTTATTGAACAAGGATGTGTCTCGATGAGGATGTAAAGGGTTAAATCATCCTTAGATACTTGATGATCGATGATTGCAAGCTCATCTGCAATCAATTTCACAGCCTCAAGAAATTCAGCTACTTTGCGATTTCCACGGGTGCTCAAGGTAAGGTCTTCCTTGAGTTGCATTGCCCGTGTTCTAGACTTGCCTGCGTAGAGGCGATTCAACGATGTCCAAGCCTCATGGGAGGTTTTGCATGCTGCTAAGAGGGGAGTGATGGTGGTCGATATGGATGATAGAATAGTATGGAGAATCAATTTGTCTTGGCGAATCCAGTGGGAAATTTCAACTTTGGAGGTGGTGGGGTTTGCTAAATAGATCGCTGGGCATGTTTTGGCTCCAGTGACAAAATCGATTAAGTCATAACCGATGAGTAATGCCTCAAACTGAGCTCTCCATTGGGGGAAGGTGGAGGGGGTAAGTTTTTCATTGATGGTTGTGTGGCTGTTTAGGGTGATGATTTGTGGAGTTGCAGAGGATGAAGATGATGCTGTGGCAGCCATGATACATGTAATTGGAAATTACTCGTTAGAGTTTAATTTGCTCTGATACCATAAAGAGTTTCACAATTGTGAATAATATTCAGCATATTTTCTTATTGATTTCATTTACAATTTATACAGAAGTGTATATAATCACTAGCCTGATTTCTAGTTGTTCTAACGTTAAAATACTAACGGCTACAAATACATTTACCTGTTTATTGCAGAAAAGGAAACTGTATATTGGGTTTCTATAGTGACAGTTGTGTTTGTTATTTTGGTTCGGTTGTTTCCTTAATACGCCCTCGCAAGAACGGGCTACCATCGGATAGGCCGAGCTTGTTGCAGAGGTAAGTTGTCCGTTGCCGTGAGAGAGGCTTTGTGAGAAGGTTCGCAAGTTGATCATTTGTGTGAACATGTCGAACATTGAGGAGCTTTTTGGCGACCAGATCACGGACAAAGTGAATGTCAATCTGAATGTGTTTCATCCTTGAATGTTGAACAGGATTGAAGCTTAAGTGAGTTGCCCCCAAGTTGTCACACAGTAGAAATGGTGGCTGTGATAAGGGGACTTTTAGTTCATGGAACAGGGACAACAGCCACATAGATCCAGCAACAGCCATGGCTAGAGCCCTATACTCAGCTTCGGTTGACGAACGAGCAGTGACACGTTGCTTTTTGGAGCTCCAGGAAATAGGTGTACTGCCGAGAAAGATGAGATATATTGAGGTGGACTTGCGATCATCCAGGCTACCAGCCCAATCGGCATCTGAAAAACAAGTGAGAGTTGTGTTAGATGATTTATGAATATTAATGCCATGAAATATAGTGTTCTTTAAGTATCGCAACAGTCGCTTAGTGGCCGTCCAATGATTTTGAGTGGGGCTGTGCATAAACTGGGAGAGTTTATTGACAACAAAACTAATATCAGGCCGAGTTAATTAGAGGTACTGTAGTGCTCCAATCATGCTGCGATATTCAGTTGGGTTAACTTGGGAGGAGCCATCTGCAAGTTTCAGAGGAGTAGAGGTAGACAGCGGAGTTGTGACATCTTTTGCACCATCCATGCTTGATTTTGACAGTAGATCCCTGATGTATTTATGTTGAATGAGAAATAACCCATCTTTTGTAGGGATGACCTCAACACCAAGAAAGAAATTCAGGGGCCCCAAGTCTTTTAGGGAAAATTTCTGTCCAAGCTGAAAGATAAGACTAGCAACAAAATCTGGATTGTTTCCTGTGATGATTAAATCATCAACATAAACTAAGCAATAAGCAAGTATTTTGCCATCATGAAATACAAATAATGAAGTATCAGATTTTGCATTAAGAAAACCAAATTCACATAGTGCTTGTTTAAGGGCAGTGTACCACGCCCGAGAGGCTTGTTTCAGCCCATAGATAGCTTTGGTGAGACAACAAACATGGTTTGGTGTCTCCGAGCTGCGAAATCTTGGGGGTTGGTGCATATAAACTTTTTCACTAAGATGCCCATGCAAGAAGGCATTATTCACATCTAATTGACGCAGAGACCATCCATTTATAACAACTAGGGTTAATACAGTGCGAATGGTGACTGGTTTGACTACAGGGCTAAATGTCTATGTGTAGTGTAATCCGGGTCTTTGATTAAACCCTTTGGCCACAAGTCTGGCCTTAAATCTATCAATAGAACTGTCGGCATGACTCTTAATTCTAAACACCCATTTGCAGCTAACAGTGTTACAATCGGGGGGAGGGGGGTACAAGATGCCATGTATTGTGACTCATAAGTGCTGTTAATTCAGACGACATGGCATCACGCCACCGAAAATCTGCTAAGGCTGAGGCAATAATCGTGGGTTCCAGTGAGGGGGGTATGGGATGCTTGGTTACCACAAAAGATTTTTTTGGTTTATATATATGATTCATGGATCTAGTAATCATGTTGTGAGTGCGTAGTGAATCATGCTCAACAGGTGGTGCTGGAATTATTGAAGAAGAAGAGGGAAGAGGACTTACCTGGAGCGGTGACGGGTCAGATGGGGACACGGTCACAAGCGATGATGATCGAGTGTTACCGACAGCCGGAGATGATGATGACGGGGGAACCAGGAGTATTGGGGATGACTCAATTGGTGTAGATGAGTTGTAGATGGTGGAATTAGGGGGTGGGTTTGGGAGTTGGGTAGGTGGGTGTGCATAATAGGGATTGGGAAATTGATTTGGGGTTTTTTCGGTTGTGGCAGACGGGATGGTGGGTTGACAGACGGGATTAGGGATTAGATTATTATTTTGGGTCTTTTGAAACAGAAAATCATTGTCATGAAAGATAACATGTCTTGATTGAAATATTTTACCAGTTTTTGGCTCGTGACAGAGGTAAGCATTTTGTGAAAGAGAATAGCCTATGAATGTACACGGTTGAGCTTTTGGTTTGAGTTTGTGATGGTTATAGGGTTTCATTAAGGGAAAACATAAACACCCAAATTGTTTCAGTTTTAGATAATTGGGGTGTTGATTGAACAATTTTTGAAATGGGGATTTATTTTTTAAAGTTGGGGTGGGCATTCTATTAATAAGATAGGCCTCGGTTTGAAAGGCATACGGCCAAAAAGATAGTGGCATGTGAGCATCAGTGAGAAGGGTAAGACCTGTTTCACCTAGATGGCAATGACGTCTTTCGGACATACCATTTTGTTGGGGTGTGTGAGGGGCAGTGGTATAGTGACTAATCCCATGAATTGAAAGATAAGGTTTGAGACCGATGTACTCCCCACCATTATCGGAGTAAAGACTTTTAATTTTAGTGATAAATTAATTTTCAACAAGATTTTGAAATTGGGGAAAATTTTTATGAACACTAGATTTATGAGAAATGGGATATAGCCAGATGTATTTTATAAAATGATCTATAAAAATCACGTAATATTTTGAACCTTCAATGCCAATTTCATGAGATGGACCCCAAATATCAGTGTAAATTAGTTCAATGGGTGCAGTGCTGGTGAGACCATGATTATTGAAAGGTAAACGATGAGCTTTATTTTGGGAACATGAAATGCAAAGGGATACATGGCCATTTTTTATGGGTTGGTAAAGAAAAGGTGTTAATTAAATGATTGACTAGTTTTGACGCAGGATGGCCAAGTCTTTTCTGCCACCCATCAATAGTGGTGCGATTGTGAACATAAGCCACAAATTTATTTGACGACAATGGTAAGTTTTCCGGAAATGGGTACACTCCATCTTCACATGCGCCTTTGAGTAATGTCGCCCCCGTGATCCGATCCTTTACTAAAAAATAATCAGGGTGAAAAATTAGATAAACACCATTTTGTTTAGTAAAATGATGAACAAAAATAAGATTTTTATGAATTGTGGGTATATATAAAGTATCATGAAGATGAAATTTACGATTAGGAGATGTAAGTGACAATGAACCAATGTGAGATACGGGCAAACCTGTTCCGTCACCAATGACCACTTCATCTGTGCCATCATATTCAGAGTGAATTGATAATTTTGACAGATCTGTAGTCATATTGTGGGACGCTGCTGAGTCATCTAACCATTGGTGATTTTTTTCATGATTGGATACTGCACAATTCGCTGTCAATTCTCCGGATGACATTTTTGGGCAATTTTTTGTCGTGTGGCCCAATTGGTCACACCATTGACACTTGGGCTGATATCTCCTTGGGCCAGAATTTGGGGGCCCATTTCATTGAAACCCATTATTGGTTCGGGTATTGCTATTAGTATATCTCTGTGGGTTGCGATATTGACTGTGTGTGCATCCTTGTCGAGAAGGCTGATTGACGCTGTGGACGAAGGAGGATGGCTGCCCAGAGGCACGCCCTTGCCGATGAGAGTAATTGGCAGTGGAGATGAAGGCTGTTGTCTGCTGGTTCTGCAGTCTTTTAAGGTAGCTTTCATGGCCAATTAGTAAATCGTGCAGTTCTTCGAAGCTTAGGGATTTCTCCCGAGCATGAATGGGAGCAACAATCTCCCTAAATTCTTGACCCAGAACATTGAGGATGTAAAGGGTTAAATCATCCTCAGATACTTGATGATCGATGATTGCAAGCTCATCTGCAATCAATTTCACAGCCTGAAAAAACTCAGCTACTGTGCGATTTCCACGGGTGCTCAAGGTAAGGTCTTCCTTGAGTTACATTGCCCGTGTTCTAGACTTGCCTGCGTAGAGGCGATTCAACGATGTCCAAGCCTCATGGGAGGTTTTGCATGCTGCTAAGAGGGGAGTGATGGTGGTCGATATGGATGATAGAATAGTATGGAGAATCAATTTGTCTTGGCGAATCCAGTAGGAAATTTCAACTTTGGAGGTGGTGGGGTTTGCTAAATAGATCGCTGGGCATGTTTTGGCTCCAGTGACAAAATCGATTAAGTCATAACCGATGAGTAATGCCTCAAACTGAGCTCTCCATTGGGGGAAGGTGGAGGGGGTAAGTTTTTCATTGATGGTTGTGTGGCTGTTTAGGGTGATGATTTGTGGAGTTGCAGAGGATGAAGATGATGCTGTGGCAGCCATGATACATGTAATTGGAAATTACTCGTTAGAGTTTAATTTGCTCTGATAGCATAAAGAGTTTCACAATTGTGAATAATATTCAACATATTTTCTTATTGATTTCATTTACAATTTATACAGAAGTGTATATAATCACTAGCCTGATTTCTAGTTGTTCTAACGTTAAAATACTAATGGCTACAAATACATTTACTCTGTTTATTGCAGAAAAGGAAACTGTATATTGGATTTTTATAGTGACAGTTGTGTTTGTGAGTTTGGTTCGGTTGTTTCCTTAATAAGATGATTCAACTCTGTTACCCATAATATTCAACTTTAATGTGATAGCCTTATCTCTCTTGTAATTTGACTTTCAAGCGAAAAAATAACTTGGATTACCTTCTTGAGATGTATTGCCCTTTCTCTTCAAATCTCTTTCTATCTTGATAGCCATATGGATCATATTCTTAAGCTCAATATAGTGTCTTAACTCAACCATATTTACTATCTCTCTATTCAATTAATTCAAGAACCTTGTCATTGTAGCTTCTATATCCTTTATAATATTAGCTTTAATCATGATAATCTTTATTTTCTTGTCCTAGTCCTCCACACCTAGAACCTTGAGAAAAACTCTTCAATCATTGATATAATTCTCTATAATAATGATTAATAACAAACATTTTTCTCATTATTGTTTTTATCGCATCATAAGTCTCTATGAGTCTCTTTCTATTTTTTCTCCAAGTTGATCCCACTAAATAATAGTATAATCAATAAACTCAATAACAATAAGATTTTTGTTACCTCAGAGTAATGGTAACAATAAAAATCAATCTGATCCTCCAGACTCAACAACCCAAGGCTCTGAGTAATTTTGGTTACCCATAGGAGCAATGCTTTTCTTTACTGTCATGCCAGACCTAGAGACTGAAGTGTTGGTTAAGGAGCTTTGACTAAACAACTTCCATAGGACCTTTAGTTATTCTTTGATGAAAGGGGTATGTTGGTGTGTTGTTGGTCTTTTGTTGGTTGTCATCTATGATTGCAGCAGTATAGGCTCGACCTTCTTTGTCATAGGATGGTCGTGATGGTTTCCAATTACTAGGTTTGCCATGGATTTTTCAGCAAGTTTCTTTGGTGTGTCCTAGTTTGTGACAATGTTCACACCATGGTCTTCCCTTCTTCTGTCTGCTTTCCCAACTGGAGGTTCGAGAGACCAATGCAGATCCTTCCATTGATGGTCTTGAGTTATGAGATCCCATAATAACTTTCTTCACATCTTATTTCTAAGAATGCCAAGGATTTGGAAGAGGTTTGGTGCCCATTATTCTTCATCTAACTTCATCTAGGGTTTTATTGAGTCCTAGAAGAAATTTGAATGTCCTCTTTTGCTCTACAATTTTACCGAACAAGGATGTGTCTCTAGGGTAGTTCCATGTGTAGATTTTGAACATGTCTAGGTGTTGCTAATGTTGAGACAGTCTATTGAAATATTGAGTGACAGTGAGTTCTCCTTGGCATAGATCATGTAGTGCTGCTTCAATCTCAAAATAATTCTGATGTGTTATCAGAGCTTGAGTATGTTTCCCTTACTACATCCCATATTTCCTTTTTTGTTCCATAAAAGAGAAAGTTTTCTCCTACTTCATTTGTCATTGAGTTGATTAACCATGACATTACCATGTGATTCTCTGTTTTCCATGTTCGAAAAACGAGGGTCACTTTTTTTCTGGTATGATGGCTTCATCTGTGAGATACTATCTCTACCTTTCCCACATATGAACATCATGACTGATGAAGACCATTGAAGGTAATTGTACCCATTGAGTTTGTGACATATGATGAGAAGAGATGAGTTTTCGGTTCCTCCAGGGCTGATTGTGTTTAGTGGTTTTCCGAAACTTGAGGTGACCTCAGAGGTGGAGCTATGCCTTTCGGCAGCCATGTTGTTTGTTTAGATTTAGGTTTCAGAACCTAGTTCTAATACCATGTGAGATTTTGAGTGAGAAAGAATGAATTTTCTCTTCTTCTTATTCTACATGATACATCCCTATCTATCTATGTAAATCCTGCAAGTGCTCACAAGCTTATGTACAATCAATGAAATATCTTTTTCATTGTCATGTTTTGATAGTCACAGATTCATTACTCTGCCATCATGAAAGGCACCTAGAAATTCATTTGTAGTTGAATTTTGTTGGTATAATTTGACACCTCTTATTAATTAACATAGAAACTACTAGGGTGAGCAAAAACCTTGAAAAAATGATTAAACTGAAAAAACCAAACTAAGAAAAAAAAACTGAATTAACCGATTTGAAAACCCAAAAAAAATTATACCAATGGTAGCTGAATTTATGCCGATTGATACATCTTTCCTAATTACTCCATGAAATTGCTTTCCTATTTATACCAAAACACTGTTGATATAATTTCAACAAGGCAAAGCATTCCCACTTGTTTCCAATGGAAAGAGGAATATATGGATTTTGGACAGTGGCTGCATAGATCATATGATTTGGGATCAGAAATTATTTACATTCTTAAAGGATGTCAATAATCGTACAGTAGAGATACCAAATGGATCACTGGCACAAGTTTTTTCAGGCAAGTTATCTTATTTCCAAGCTAACCGAGGTGGGAAATTCAGCAACTTCAGCGGGAACTGGTAAGGTGCTTACTATGTGAATATATCATGTAAGCTTAACTGCTAAAATTGTTTTAGGACATCCTTGCCTTTAGATCAGTTATCACTTCGAGAAATATTAGGTACCGAGAAAAGCAAAGTACAAAGACAACCGTATTGTTTGATGAATTCAGTAGAGGAAGATAAAGAGGAAGCTTTTGGCTAAACTTATTAGTTTCATTTTTTGTACTATTTGGTCTTCCTAATACAGTCACTGGAATATACATCTTGTTGTGGAAAATTGAAATTTGAGAATGGATTAGAATGGAAACTATGTTGTACCTTTTCATATCTAGGAATAAACTTGCTGGACAAGACTCCATGAAGTTCACATGGCCTTGCTCTGCTGTTAGGTGATTTTTATCTTTATTGTATCAGACACTTGGCATATCTTATTGTAATTTGTGTGTTTACAAGTTAATTCAATTAATTCATTAGGTTTCTTGTATAAAATGTATTTGTACTTGATAAGTCATTGTCTTCGTAATGTGAATGTGATTATTAAGAAATTGGAATTTGGTGTTTACATAGATAGTTCATTTGTAGGAGCTGATGAGAGAGATTTGTTGTAAATTGTCAAAGTTACTATACATGAGTCTGCTTTTAACAATGATATTTGTGTGGTGAATTTGTTTTTTAATTAAATTGTGTAATGAAGCTAAATCTAACACAAAAGCTAAAAAGATCAACAAAACACATACGGAAATTAATACAACATCACTTGAGTGTGTTTTTAAACTTATTTAAATGTTGCAACTAAAATACAAAAAGATGCATCAAGGCTTAGTAGCATCAAGATAAAAGGCTATGAAAATCCAAACTTGGATCTAATGGGAAGATTGTCCACCATAAACTAATAGCAATTGGTGATGCTAACTTCAACAAAGTGAAACCAAGCTCGTCGCCAATATGGATTTATGTACAGAACTGCCCCTATGACCAACAACACAATGATGTATGCAACCCCAAAGCTCACATAGAAAACCTCCATGTCCATGAAACCACCTTTATCTTTATTGTTAGTTGAAGTTGGTCTTGATCTTGGTGATGATGGCATATCCGCATCACAAGCTTTGGTTAGTGGTTCTCCACAGAGAAAAGGATTATCCTCATAAGAGTTATCTTCAAAGGTAGCGAACTGTGCAACTCTTGAAGGTGTCTTGCCAGACAAATTATTGTGTGCCACACTGAAAACAACTAAAGAATATAGTCCAGTAAGTTGAGGAGGGATTTCTCCTTCCAATTTGTTGTATGAAAGATCCAAGGTCTCTATTTCCTTTAACCTTGAAAATGTTGGTGGAATTGGCCCAATCAAACTGTTGTGCGAGAGGTTCAATACCTTGATCTCGCTCAGGTTTCCAATCTCAGGAGGAATCTCTCCTGTGAAGTTGTTGCATGATAAATCAATTCCAGTAAAGTACTCGATAGTGCTGCCTCTATAAAGAAGGTTTACATTCTTCGTAGTAAACTCGAAGGATTGTTGTGTTGAGGCCAATTCATATTGGTCTGGGAAAGGATGAGCAGATATCATCCAAGAGAGGATATTACCAGAAAGATAATTGTGAGATAGATCAACGAGGGTTAATTGCTTCAACCTGAATAATTGAACTGGGATCTCACCTTGAAGATTGTTGTGACTCAATAGTAGAAATCTCAAGTTAGATAGCTTGCCAATGCATTCTGGAATTGTACCAGTTAAATTATTATGGGAAAGATCTAATGCCACCAGGTTAGAGGAGTTGTAGAATTTTGTTGTGATCGGTCCTTGCAACTTATTTCTAGACAAATGTACATATCTTAATTTTGAAGAAGAATTGAATCCCGATGGTAAAGGACCAGAGAGGTTGTTCCCTGATAAGTCCAAGAACTCAAGAGAAGACATATTCCATATCCATCCAGGGATCTGCCCTTGCAAGCTATTATTTGAAAGTATTCTTTTCGCCAAAAAATTGTTGGACAGGTCTAGCAGTCGCAGAGAGCTCATGCTACCCAACGAGGAAGGGATGCTTCCATCAAAGCCATTATAAAACATCAATAAAACTTGTAACCCTGGCAAATAAGTTCCGATTTCTGCAGGAATTTGGCCTTGGAAATGATTCATGGATATACTTAGGATTGACAAATTCACATGAGAACTCCTTGGCAATAAGAATGGACCCGAAAGAGAGCAGTTTTCTAAAAAAAGATCTTTTAGGTATGTGTTGTTCTCTATCAACCAACTTGGGAACTCTCCCTTTATTTGGATGTTTGTAAGATATAAAGATTGGAGGTTGAACTGATGGTAAAGGAATTTAGGAAATGCTCCTGCAAATTGTCCACGACTGCTCAAATAGAGGAATTCTAACTGGAACTTTGGGCTTAGATTATGATCAGCTTCTTCTGCGTATATTTCGTTGCCAAAAAAATCAAAATACTTGAGTTTTGAAAGGTTGTATAATGGGCTCAACGACATAGGGATTTTCAAGTGATTGGAAGAGAGATCTAGTCGTCGAAGGGATGTCAGATTTGCCAGACACGGAGGCAAGAATCCACTGAGATCATTGGAATTGATATCTAGATCTTGGAGATGATTTAAGTCACATAGGCCTGATCAAATTAAAATTAAGGAAAACTTAAACTCGGATTGTCTATAGAGAGAAAGAGAGACAGTAAGAGTCATCAACCTTAAATTACCTTGGGAGGTAGGTAATTGGCCATTTAAACTGCAACGCTGCAACATTAAAGTTTTGAGAGAGGTCATCGTTCTGATGGCTTGGAAGATGCTGCCATTATTGAAAGTAGAGCCACTCATATCCAAGAACTCCAAGTTCGTGAGGTTAAGAAAGCCTGCCACAATCACGAAGAAGCAATTAATTATAAAGAAAATGAAAGAGTTAACAAGAATCAACTTATTGAAAATAAGGATTTCAATGCAGTTAAATTCTAAATTCTAAATTTAATTGTCTCTCTGTTTTTTTTTTTTAAAAAAAAATCAGATGGATTTGAGAATTATTCAAAACTTGTTTAATAGGGAGTGAAAACATAACAGAAGAATTATAATTGTTATGGTCAGTGATAAGTAACAATGGAGTTGATATTTGTTAATATTTTAAAACATTAACATTTTTAATATGTGAAATTTGTCGTGTCCAAGATCCAGTGATTGTAACTGAAAAACTGATCCTAATCATTATAGTAATTGATAAGTAAGAGTCATCAACCTTAAATTACCTTGGGAGGTAGGTAATTGGCCATTTAAACTGCAATCCCGCAAGTTTAAAGTTTTGAGAGAGGTCATCGTTCCGATGGTTTGGAAGATGTTAATGCGATTGAGAGTGTTGTAACTCAAATCCAAGAGTTCCAAGTTCTTGAGGTTAAGAAAGCCTGCCACAATCAATTATATTCGCCAAGAAGCAACTTATTGAATAATAATAATGATTTCTAAATTTGAAATTTAATTCTCTTTGATTGGTTAATTTAGTTGACTCATAATTAGTTTTTATTTATTTATTAGATTCATATTAAAAAAACATTCAAGTTTAAAATATTATAATCTTATCAAGGATATTGTTTTTTTTTTTTTTACAATATTGTTATTTTTTCATATTTTGTTTTGTTTACAAAATGTCATATTCTGCTAAAATGTTATGAATTTAAATTCTAATGGATTTGAGAATGGTTCAAAATCTAACAAAGGAATTCTATAAAGACACATCTAGTCGTAGCAAGAAGTTGAGATTTGTTAATTTACCTTGGAAAAGTACAATGCCACTCAGTGTTTGCAAAGATAGGGTTATTAGAGAAGGCAGTGCTCCGAGGATTTGAAGGGAGTTTTCATCTAGAAAACAACCGTCCAAATTCAACCCTTCTAGTGAGTGCAAATTTTGCAACTCTATTTACAAGAAAAAAATGTTTTTTTTTCAAATTGAGTTTTTTTCATTTACATAAACAATATCACTCATAGCTAATAACTTACCGTCACCTAATATTCTTCCTCTTAAATCGTTGTTGCCCAGATCAAGTTCTGTGAGGTTTGGGAATGCTCCTAATGATTGTAGTAACGTCTGAAAGCTACTTCCATAGGCTGTGATATCATTTAGGTAGAGAGTACTCACATTGGTGGAGCCTGCAAGTTACAGAAGAAACATACACAAAGGTTTTCCAAAAGAGAAAAATAATTAATAATAATTATTAATGGGCATATGAATCATCATTATCACTTACCTCTTGAGGCTACAACTTTGGTAATATTGTTGCCGCTCAAACACAAGGTATCCAAGTCGCTCGACCATTCTTGATATACATAAAAATAATAATAATTGTTAATTCATTCACTACAAAACATATTTGAATTTAATAAAGAAAATAATAAGTATATATATATATAAAATAAATAAACCTTTCAAATCTATTAACCCCTTCAGTCTATTGTAATCTAAATATAATGATTTAAGAGATGAAAGTCCATCCATATATGATAGAATACTGTTATCGAGCTGATTATCTCTCAAGTAAAGGTACTCCAGCTTGCTCATTTTAAATGGTTGATAAACACCTGTAAAAATAAATATATAAATTAATTAAGACCTGAAAGGATATTATTGGAGTGATTTAATTATGGTAATGAAATGGTAGCATAACGGCATCAACATAATAATAATTGATTAGAGAGGAGGAGGTATTTGAGGTGCTGAAAAAGTTTAAATCAAAGCAGTAATTATATTAATTTTATTTGTTGTTTAAAGAATGTGTTTTATTTCTTCAGATTAAATATCCACTAAAAATATAGCAAACACAGTTAATATTCAATCGATAAGCAAACCTTTGTTCTCAACCCAGCCAGCTATCTGATTATCCGACAAGTCGAGAGTGATGAGTTCTTGAAAAGGAAGAAACAAGGAGGCATTCAAGTACCAGTCTCTCAGTTCCCCATTCCTGAGGCGATAAAGAAAGAGTCCGGTGACTCGACCTGTACCGTTGCTGCACCCAACACCATCCCAATGACAGCAGCGGGCATCACCTTTTCTCCAGGAGGGCAGGGATGTGCCATTGGGATAGTTGAGAGAATCTTTCAGCTGCAAGAGAGCGGTTCTCTCCTCCTCCACGCAGCCAAGAGGAAGCCATACTTGCAGGGAAACAACCATCATGATTACTGGAACAACGGAGATATGAAGAGAAAGGCCCATCCTAATGAATACAGAAGCTGACGAATGATTTCAATAATAACTATCTCTTGCAAGTTGAGGCTTTTTATAGTGGAGGACTTGCCAAGCTATCGGGACCCCATCCCCGTAGAAGAAACTGCAAGATTGTTAGGAAAATTATCATCAGAAAATTCATTCTCTCAACTAATTAAGGATAAATATTGATTAAATTAAAGTACTTGAACCCTTTTGCAAATATATTCCTGTGGAAAGAACGCGTGATAGCAATGGTACTCTCACAGACCATTCTACAATCCCATATCGTGGAAAAAAAGCAGATGACAAGTGACTCACAGACCCATATCAATCTCTTATTAGTATTTAAAGACTTATTAGTATCATTAATTGGTGGTTTATTTTCCACACGTTATTCCATAAAGAAAGTCTATATCCATCATTGTCATAGAAGACTTTGACTTGGGGTCAAGGTCAACTTTTCCATTAATTACTTTTATGTGATTTTTTTTTATATATTTACTATGTGGTTTCAATTTGAATACTTGTATTTTAAAAATTCAATTTATAGAATATTTTTGTTATAAAATGATGATGTCATAGTTAGCTTATTTTAGACGAGTCTGAATTGATTATAATTTTTTTTTTCGAAAAGCCAAAATCTAAGTTAATTTTCAACCACATGATAACTAGTTTCCAGAGGATATTCTAGAAGTGTTGCAGAGACACTTCTTACTAGTAAGTGGATATTCTTTTACTTAGGTAAGAAATGCAAGGCTTATCTTTCTTGTTCTGTTTCTTATCATTTTGTCGATAGCCAATTTTACAAGCATAACTCTTTTGTATCTCTCTCTCCCACTCTGATCACCGATTGCAGGTCTCAGATTCAATTCTCTTCATCACTTCTCTCTTTATGTACGGCTAGAATCCTGGTTGTTCAGCCAGACCTGAAGAACCACTTTCTCGGCCAATCCAGACTCATCTCGGTCTATCCAATACAGCCTCTATGTATTTTTAGGAGTACCCAGGAGTGACGCATACAAATTCTGAATGTAGACACAAGGGCACATTATCACAATTAACAAGGGTTTTGGAGGGAGATTGAGTTGGGAGAGATTGATCCACAAGCACGAGAAAATATTTAGGTTTTGAGAAAAACAGATAGTTTAATTAAAAACATAGGATTGTCATAACTCATTTTTGGATTATTTTCAAAAAACTAAAAAACCAAAACCAAAGTAAAAAAAAGGGTTGACGTTGTGGAAAAATCAAGTTGGAAGTTTTGGAGGGATTCGAGAGCCCAATTGTACCTTTAGTGTGTTAAAAAATGAAGGAAAATACAGATTCAAGGAAAAAATAAATGATTTTAAGATAAATCTACATATAAATTAGGTCGAAAGGTATAATTATATTTTTAATAAGCCAATTTGATTAAATCATGGGACAAATTAAAGTTTAATTATGTTTATGAATTAATTTAGACTCCAATTGAAGGATTTAATTAAGTGCAATGACTTAATTATACTTTAAATTGGTCAAATTAATTTTGTTAAGGGCTTAATTGGTAAAAATAAGTTTGGGAACCTAATTCGGGATTAATTGAGAATATTGAATTTTTTAGAGACTAAATTTAATTTTTACAAAGCCATTGGGATGAAATGAGGGGTGAAATTGAAGAAAATTAAAAGTTTAATGGTCAATCGAGTGTCAAATTGCATAAATCCAAGACCAAGGACCAAAGTAAAAAAGACACGTAAATTTGAGGCTACTATTGAAGTTTTGACGAGGATACAATTGAATAAAATTAAAATTTCAAGGTCAATTGCTAATAGAAGAGTGTTAGTATTCAGCCTTGTTTCTCCTGTATTTTTAATTCATCTTATCACTTCATCTACTCACACCATAGTTACTTTCATCTCTAGAGACTACACTAGAAAAACAAGAGGCCCATGACCATCTCTAAAGATAGTAAGGTCCAATAGCCCCACTAGAAAATCATTCTAGTTCAAGATTACACTAGAGAACAAGAATAGGAAATGTATGTTAAGGATATAAATTGAACTTTATTTCTAAAAAAAATATTTACATTCTTATCCACTAGCACATTTTGATACAGTTTTAGTGACAAATATGAGGGAGGCTTGATTAAAGGTGGTAGGTGTTTGTCTTGACTATTTTGATCACTTTGAAAGAGTTATCTCATTTTGATTAATAAAGTGATTAACCTTTAGGATACATCAAGCACCATGTCCTAGTCTTTTTGAGTTTTTCTCCAAGCTTTGATTTCCACTAAAAGACTTATTCTTCTTAAAAGGTTTTTGAGATTGGCTCTTCTTATAAAATTAGAAGGCATATACCATAACACACTTTCCTTTACCACCCGTATATGATTTTTCATGACTTGTTTTATTTTGAGCAAGCTTCGGTTGGTAAGGCATAAAGCTTTTTTTTTTTTTTTTTTTCCATATAACACATTTTTACCAATTTATCAAGGCCTTAAAGGTAACTAGCTCAAACAATTCTTCGACCTTAAGCATCTCCTCATTGAACCTCTTCAAGCACGCCCACATGGACTCACCCTCTAACTAGGTGACACCAAATAGCTATGGGCCTTGTCTCAACAGGTAAACTAATACTAAATCATGCCCACTGATTTAGCATAAAGGTCACTAAAAGCCTTTAATGAAACTTGGCTCCAAATTATTGTGCCATACATGTGCAAACCTTCTAAAGATTATGTGTAGGATCTTACACATCACAATACTATCTTGAATAACCAGTTCTAAGCTACTTAATAAATTTTTGCATGTGTTCTCATGGTTTAACTAGAACATCATAATTATTCAAGCTTATTTTTTAAAACATAAAAGTCTCTAGAGACTCGAGTATTAAATACTCGTTTGGATAAGGTAAAATCCATTGCCTAATGAGGCTATGGACATATTCCTATATATGTTTAATTACATTTTTTTATTGAGCTTTAGACCACAAAGAGTTTGGAATAGAATGATGGGAATGGTAAATTTGTACACAAGTTTCACAACAATGCAAATGACCTCTAAAGGGATTCAGTGAATGCCCAAAAGAACAATTCTCATAAATTTCATTCTATTCAAGCTCTACAAAGTGGTAAGATTATTAACATGTACTAAGAGTAGCCTGTGATAGGGGTATTGTGTGTTGTTGAGGATGTTAAGAATTAAAAGAGTGGAATGATATGAATTTCCCCCTAGTTTATGAATACTGTAGAGATAAGAACTTGGACATGATTGATAAGTTGTTGAAAATCTGGTTGGTTAGAAGTGCTCGTGATAATGATGACAAGTAGAGTCATCATGTGTCATGGCCTAAATGCATCTTGCTTGTCTATCATGGTATGATATAAAAATATCAAAAACAAGTTAAATAGGAAGAAATTGATTGTTTTTTTTTATCAATTCCTACAAAAGGCTACATTGATGTTGTTATAAAAAAATCCCAAAATATTTAGGAATAAGGCTCATATGAATGGACAAATTATTAATCACTTGGTCCTACAATCTACTTTATTTCTCGTTTCTAGGATGACTAAAATATATATAGCTTAATATCAAAGGCTAAGTACCTACAAAAGGTCCTTGTCATAGGTTAATGGACTCTTAGATGTTTAAGTAAGTATCTTTATAGTGAAAAAGATTGCAATGATAATTTAAAAAGATATTATTTAACAATATACATATGATAGAGAATACAGATCATGAACCCTTTACTTGGATGGTTTATGGGGTGTTTATAGCTTTATCTTTTTTTTTCTAGAGTGAAAGGGTTAACAAGTTATTTCATCCTTATAATTTATTTATATATTATGAGTTATATTTCGCTCAACTCACTATAAACTATAAACTTGTATAATCAAGTTTATTTTCTTGAGAAATAATACCTTTAAGATTTTAATAAAAATATATGAAGGTATGACATTAGATTTGAGCATTATATTTCAATACCATTGAGAGATGCGTGTCAGACCCACCCTATTGGTATGATAGGACCTATCAGACCCGACTATTTTTAGGTCTGACACATTGCCTAACATGATGGTATGCCCAAAGAAAATAGGTTTAGAGTCACGCCAAGCCTATGAGCTAGTCTAAGCATGTGCGTTAGGCCCAATTTGCACGTGGGCTTGGTAGTATGCTAATGCATCTATGGTGTGACATGTTTAGAGTTAATGCATATTAGACTTTTCAAGCAATTTTTATCTACCTGTTTTCCTTGATCTAACATTTCTTGAAAAATATATACATTAATTTACAAATAAAATCTTAATTCATTAGACTCATTGCTTGAATTTTGTGTGGGGTGTTAGTGTGCACACGTGTATATACATAAAATTATGATTATAATTTTCTATTGGGACCCATCCCCGTAGAGAAAACTGCAAGATTGGTAGGAAAATTATCATCAGAAAATTATTTCTTTCAATAATTAAGGATAAAAATTGATTAAATTAAAGTACATGATCCCTTCTGCAAATATATTCTTGTGGAAAAAAGCTTGATGAAAATGGACTTACAGACCCATATCACACTGCAAATCCCTATCCATCTAAATATATAGACTTAGTATTTAAAGACAAATACTGTCATTAATTGGTGCTTCATTTTATAACGATACTTTTTAATTTTGCCAGCACACCATTAAAATTAAGGCAGGATTTTCCACAAGTTATTTCCATAAAGAAAATCTGTTTCCATCATTGTCATTAAAGACTTTGAATTGGGGTCAACTTTTCCGTTAATTACTTTTCTGCAATTCATTTTCTTATATATTTACCATGTGTTTTCAATATATTTTAAAAAGAATCAATTTATAAAATATATTTTTGTTATTTACCATGTGTTTTACATCATATTTATTTTTGTTATATTTACCCATCTCGTAGAAAAAATGCTTGATAGCAAAAGCATGAGTGGAGGATGACAGCAACAACATGTGTTACCTGTTCAAAGTAGCACCATTTCCTCCGGAGAACATAATGTGTGAGAAAGATGAATCAGTCAAAAGAGCTTTTCCATTTGCCATTGTCAAGAATCATCTCAATTAAAAGTTTTAGGTGAGTTACCCGATATAATCTATATTATTCTGTAATATATCTTCTCAAATAAAAAAAATTTAAACTTGAAACTAGCAAAGACTCGTATTATTTTATATTTAATTTTTATTAAATAAAATAAATATTGTGAGATTGATAAATAAATATTCTGATATCATATTAAAAAGTTTATTTTATCTAAAAATTAAATTATTAGGTGAGGTTCCAAATATAATTTATATTATTGTCTAACCGTTATAATCAATCGAGCATTCCAAACTTCAAAGTGATTGACCGGAATCACCAAAAACTGGATCTGCGCGTTTGGACAACTTCAAAATTGTATGTTTTGTAATAGCTTCCTCTATAGGTATGAAATAGTTTTCTGAGCCTTATGGAGATCCCTCGATAAAATTTATATCTTTAGACGAAGAATAATGAGCTTCAAGGTTATTTTCTCGCAAAACTGAGGAGAGTTGTAAGGAATTAATGGTTTTAAGAGAATACGAGCCATTTTCCTGCACTTCGTCGCAGGGAGAAAATTTCAACATATGCAATTTATTATTTTGTATTATTATTTTGTATTTTGATCCTTATTCTTTGATTATTTTAGTTTAGTTTTGACCCCTTTAATTTTTTCGGTTTTTCTAGGATACTTTTTATTTTTTGTTCATATTTATTAATCTATACTCTTAGTTTTGGCTATTAATTTTTATTGATATTTATTTTCATATTAAATGCAGTTTGCGTTAAAGGATAAATTAAGTTTAACTTTGGTGGCGTGAAATGAGAGTGAAACTCTCTCTTATACATGTATAATGAATGTTTTGTTGTTAGTGATATGTTATCGTTGTGTGTTTTTTCATCTGTTTTATCTCCATATGGCTTGATATATTTTTAGTTTAAATTGATTTTTATGTAAAAATAAATTAATTTTTTTTTTATATTTTAAGATTTATTCTTGATATTATTATATTAAAAGTATTTCAGAACACTGTAATTAAATTAATTTGAGAAAAAAAAAATCTTAGTTCAATTTTTTATATATTTTAATGTGTTAATATTAAACAAATATCAAAATATATAATTTGCCTAACATATTTTTCAGATTAAATATTTTAAAAATAATTGTTATCATTATTTTCAACACCTTATCCATAATAAAATGAATATATATAAAAAATTAAATAATCAAAAGTTTTTTTATGCAAAGAAGAAAGAAAATAAAATTAACTTAGATTGTATTTGATAGTCTAGTAATATTTCATAATAATAATAATAATAATACAAAGTTTTTTTTTTTTTGTACTAATTTTGTTCTTCAATTATTTTCATTTGTTCTTTGTATCAATTTTCTTTCAATGCTGCTAATATTGTGTTTTACTTTCAATCATAATAATAACAATGAGAATAAAAATTCAAGTAATTTATCATTCGGTGTTGTATTTATTAAGAATTAAATTTTTGCAATTTCTATACATGTAATGTTTCAAATCTAATATCTCTGATTAATGATTTGAAAAAAAATTGTGGCTCGTATTGTTTTTAATTTTTTTTATCTTATTTCTTTAAAATTGAATGACTTAACATTAATATTAAACAAAAAATATCAAAAACAATTTTTATTATAATCCAAACAATATAATAATTACATTCATAATGGTAATAATACTAATTTTTTTTTGTCCTTAATTTTGTCTTTTAACTATTTTTATTTGTTCTTTAAATCAAATAATATTTTTTATGCTAATAATTTTTTTTACCTTCAATCATAAGAATAACAATGAGAATAACATTTGAAATAATTTATCATTCGATGTTGTATTTATTAAGAATAATTTTTATAGCTTCTTTATATATAAGGTTTCAAATCTAGTAATTTATCATTTGATGTTGTGTTCGTTAAAATTTTTGTAACTCAATGTTTTCTTTAATATTTTACCTTATTTATTTAAAATTATATTAATTATTAAACACAAAAAATTGTCCTATAATTAGTTTTTTGTACATTACTTCATAAAAATTATGCTCAAGTTGATTTTTTCACCCATTTTGTTTACGTATGCCTTCATATATTGTTTTGTTTACATGTGTCTTCATATATTTTTTATTTACGTGATATTAGATCTAAAATATCATACATAGAAAAGCTGCAAAAGTCAATTTTCAACAAATACAACATCGACTAATGAATTATATCAATTATTATTTTGATTGTTAAATTATCACAATCATTATAGTTGCCATTATAAATATTATTGTAAATAATCAATATTCTAATTATTATTAGTAATAATATCGATGACACCATCATTATTGTTATTATCGCTATCATTATTACAATAATAATTATTATGATAATCAATACCATTATTTTTATTAATATCATTTAAATTATAATTAGTATTATTATCATTATTTTTTATATCAGCACATGAAAATGATCTAAAAACACTAAAATTTGTAATTTAAAGTAAGAAAAATAAAATAAAATTCATTTTTTTTTCAAAAACACTTTTGAAAAGCAGTGTCAAACACCCTTTAAATCCTTACTTTAGTTGAGCTCAAGAGAGACAATTTTTAGAGGGTTTTTTTTTGTGATCTGTTAAATTTATGTTTATCACTTTTATTTCAAAAAATCATTTAAAGGCATACCTCTCACTTTATTACATTTAGAAAAAATCAAATAAAGTTATTTTAACTAGTTCAAAGATTTGAAAAAGAAAAGAATAAAAGAGGATGAAAAAGAAGAAAAGAATACAATGCTTTAATTAACAAACCAACCCCTTAGGTTTAGGTGCATTGAAATATTGTACACCTTTGATAGGAAAATCTTTCATCTATGATAAGCAAGCACAACATTTTAATATTTAGATTAGATAAATATGGCCAAGAATTTAAGACCAATTTTTGTAGCAGCAAATTAAATATGAGCCACAATCTTAATCATCTTCACTCTTAGGGACCTAATGATATTCTAGACCATTTCATGGGTGTTTGGCTCTGTGATGGCTTCTACGGTTGAAGCTCACCGCAGACCCAAACTATATAGTAAAAGAAAGGACCACAGTTTTGCAACTGTGGATTCCACCTAAAACTGCGGTTGAACCACAGTTTACGAAAAGCATTGGTCAGATGCTTTTCGCCTCAACTACACCACAGAAACCACAGGCACACTAGTGTTAGCTGGTTCAACTACAGTGTCATAGTCATTGCTTGGTTCAGCAACCACATTGGTGGTCCCTCTCTCTCTCTTTACAGTCAGCCAATAGTCTCTCTTTCTCCACAGTGAGCGGCAACTCTTTCTCTCTCCATAGTCAGCGGCAACTTCCGAAGAGCCCACCATCATCCCCCTCAGCACCAATAACTTCTCCTCCATGCCAGAAGCTCTGTCATGACCTCTAGTAGCAGCAGCAAGCCCTGACATAGAAGCAGCGGCGACAACACAACCAAACAACAAGCTTCTGACACTCCTCTCAACCACCACAGGCCACCATTTCCAATGCCACCACCACACTAAGAACCACCTCGACCTTCTTTACCTAGTGGCAGTAGAAGGCAAGCCTCTCATCAATGTCGACCGACCACCCTGTCACTGTTCACGCTACGTGAACAATGCACCAACCTGATTGCAATTTATTTATTTTTAACTCTTAGGATGGACTTGCTCTCAGCTCAGCCCAGGTCCAACAGAGTTGGTCCTTTTGTCTCACCTTGGATGGACCGACCCATTCAGTTGGGCCAGGCCTAATCCATTTTTTTTTAAAATTAAAAATCATATTTAAAAATAAATAAAAATATATGTAGATAGAGATCAACCTTGATAAAAGGGCAAGGTATGTGAATTCATTTAACTCCACAACCCTATTGTTTTTCGATTGATTATGGGTCAGAAAGTTGAGAAGATCAGCGGAGCCCTGGATGAAATTCAGAAAGTTGCAATTGGATTTGGCTTCAAATTATATCTCTACAACATGTAGATAGAGATCCTGAAACTGAGTATGTATCGCAGATGTTGTTCATGATGATATTTTACCAGATATTGTTCCTCGATCAAATAGCAAGGGATCGTATAAGCTTTCACGTATAGATTTAGTTCGTGATAGAATTGCAAGTAGTTTGATGGCAGAATAAAAACATGTGTCTAATTTACTTGAATTATTAATTACATTTTATTATTATGATTATTAAATCTACAATATTTAGAAAACAATATATTTTTATATTATATTATATAATATATGTGTCTTTTAAAGTAATATCACAAGTTGACAGCAATATGAAAAACATGGTAATCAAACACACGAGACTGTTTTTCATTAAATCTCAAACTCAACCACAGTTTTAACCAAACACTTCAATTTCAGTTATGAATCGTAAATAAAAGTATTTTTTATGAAATTATTTTTTAACATCAACCACAACAGCAACCACATTACCAAACAATACTAAAACATGTAGTAAATGATTTCAATATGTATGGAAGAGTGTTTTTTCATCAAGTGATGAGGAAGCACTAATCCCGAAGCTGGGAATTGTCGAGGGAGAAGTGACATCCCAAGTTGTTCCCATCACTTCTTTTCTGTCATATTCAATCTCTCGTTGAACGATCAAGTTCTCGGATTTTTGAATCCTCTCTAACACCATTGTGACTTCTTTCATTGTAGGCCTTTCTTTCCCATTCAACCTCAAGCAGGTCCTAGCCAAGCTAGCAACCATCAGCACATCCTCTTTTTTCCGTTGCTTCACAACCTGAGGATCAAGAATATCAAACAGAGGCAGTTGATCTTCTGATCTTGTGAACGAGATTGGCTTCTGCCCAGTAAGTAGCTCAACGAGAACTACACCAAAGCTACCAGAGTTGTGACATGAGTCTGGTGACGCTTACTGACCTTGAAGTCCCAAAAACTGCAACTTTGGCTCTATACTTCTCATCAAGCAATATGTTTATGGACTTGATGTCTCTATGAAAAATAGCAATAGAGGCCGCTGAATGTAGATAGAAAAGTGCCCCTGCTACCTCTGCTGCAATCCTTAAGTGCATCTCCCAGGTTAAAGGGAATTCCTCGTTAGGGTCATAGAGAAACTGGAAAAGGGTCCCATTTGGAATGAATTCATAGACCAACAATGGAAGTTCAGTCTCTAAACAACAACCCGAAAGCTTAACAACATTTCTATGGTTAATCTGGGATAGAAGGACGACCTCGTTGATAAATTGTCTGAGATTCCCTTCATCAATTACTGTTGGAAAAAATTCTAATGAACAAACAACTACTGCTCAAATCACTGTCAGGAATTGTGTTCCTTCCCAGAAAAACAGTCACTGTTCAAATCAGTGACTCAAATTCTGATGAATTTCTAGAATTTCAAAGAACTAGAGAACAAGTAAATTTGGCAATGATTTTCAGAATAAAGGGCAGAAATGTGCTGCGGTTACTGCCATCCCTTTGCTTTTATTTATAGAAAAACGAAAATGAAAGTTTTACAAGAGTATGAATTCTAATTAAATACAAACTCTTGTTCTATACTAGCACTAAGTGGACTTAAACTGAAACTTAGTAAAAACTAGACTTCTAGATCAAACAATTGATCTTTATTGACTTAAACACGACTACTAATCAAAACAAAAGAAAACATCAAAAATTCTGTTGCAGCTCTGCCTTCACTCCTTCAGCTTGCAGTCTTGGAATCAGCTGCATTTCATGCCTTCATTCTTCAACAATTACTTTGGATTTCTCGACTACGATGATTTTTCCATCTGCCAACATCCCTTTGTAAATTGTTCCTTGGCCTCCCTGGCCTAGCGTTTCATTCGCATTGTAATGATCAGTGACCTTGTCTAATTCTTTCGAAGGAAACATTTTGATTTTCTCAACATTGACCTCACCTGAGGATAGTTGTTCTTGCATTAATAGACCACCATTCCTTTTAAAGTACTTTTTCTTTAGTTTTTCACACCTCTTTCTCTTGAATACTTTGTACAGCCACCATAAACCGATGAATAAAAACAGTGCGCCCAATCCCACTCCAACACCTGCATAAATCAACCAAATTCAGAAAAAAAAACAAATTCTCTCTGTTTGCTTTAGTAATGGGGCAGCATCTGCAATTATTTGATGCAGCTGATTGGTGATTTTGGGGTTGAACAGCTGCAGCAAGGGTCAAGATTTTATCTCTAACTTCTATTTTGCAGATTGTCTTTATTGCTCATCCAGGCAACAGAGACTGTATCCTAAAACATCAGTTGAATTTCCTTAATGATTCCTATCGCTCATTGTTTTTTTCCTAACACATCAGCTCCGCTTTGTTCAATGGAGGATCTTGCATAAAATTTCCATCAATACAACATAGTTAAGTACAGTGTTGTAGTTTCTCTCAATATTCTACTTTATTCATGTCAGTTTTGAAAAGAGAATTTGGTAGATAATCAGTGCGGCTGTTGTCTTCTCCGGTCTCTCTTAGAGGATCAGACATAGAATCTGATTTTTCTTCGAGCACTATCATGAGATAAGTCAACAACACAGTTTTCCTCTAATCAAACATTACAATGCCTGTCAATTGTTTTCTTGACCCCTTTAAAGCTGTGGCATAATCTCTAGTCTTTTCTACGATGATATAGAGTGAAAATGCTGTTGAACATACCTAGGCCTGCCATTTTAGCATTGATTTTCCGCCGGTAAGAGACGTATGCTGTATCCTCTGCAACACAATGGAAAAACCACCGAGTTGACGGATCAGTAAGCAATACAATGATAAACAGAGCCAGAAGAATCTACAGAGTAGGAATTGTAACCCGGAGTTTACCTTGACAAATACCAGAAAGATAAGGATTTCCTTCGAAGTCTGGATTGCAAGAACATTGAACGATGGGGCTCTGAATGGTTGAATTAATTGAAGTATTCATATCCTTACACGTAGAAGTGTAAGTTAAAGTATTGTATGATCCATTCCTGACAAGTGATTCAAATACCCTTCTGTCTATCCCCCAATCCAGCACAGCAACAAGAGCAGAATCGCCATCTATCATGTCAGAAGGGTCTCTGGTCTGGCAACTGTTGATCCCACTGCAGCTAGCAATCAAGCGATCACGGTTTTCGTAACAAATTGACACACACCCACCAACAGTAGAATTTTTTTGGTGCATCAAGGTAAGGTTGCTGCAACCCCTTGCAACGAAGTCATCCTCGGAGGAGAAAAGAAACGGGCTTCCTTCCAAGTCAACAACTGTGCTTCTATCTTTGACTCCACAATTTGCAAAAACAATTGGAAACTTGACATAAATCGTACTGTAAGAAACTGATATGTAAATCACAGGCAGATCAGTGCCGTTGAGTGTAAGTTTAGGAACTCCACTGCTAGAGTTGCAGTGTATTTTGAACCTTTCATCTAGGAAACATCCTTTTGTCATTCCAAAGGGATATGGAATTTCAATGCCTCCACAGTAAGATTCACATCCAGTCAATGCCATAACCTGTGATTCTGCGGTACGCAATGACCAGAACAGCAGGATGACATGAAATACCGTTAGCTCAACAGCTGCCATTTTCTTTTTCTTCTTCTTTCAGACAGTAGCTTTTTAGAAGAGAGAAGGTATAAAACGGGCTCTTACTTGGCAAGTTATCCAAAATCTCCTCCTCCTTTGTACTGCTATTTTCTCTCTGTTTTTTTCCTTTCGCCTTCCATGAGTACAAAGTTCAAAACCCAAAGTCTTTAGAGTTAAGCAGCCAGACTTGACCGAGTCAGTCAATTACAATGCCATTCAACAGACCAAAGAACAGAGGTAGCAGGGGCACTCTCCTACGGTCCTACCTGCATTCAGCAGCTTCCATCCCCATTTATCACAGAGACATCTACTCAACAAACATACTGCTTGATGGGGCAATAGTAGATTTTATGAAAAAATTGTATTAGACAGTGGTATACAAAATATTATGAAAAAATATTGTTAATAATATTATTTTCATATTAGTAACATAATAATTAAAAACACATTATTAAAATAAAACCAAAAATTTATAATAGTATTCAAGATTATTGGTCAGAGTTTTTTTAGTGACAACAAAAACATAAAAGGGCTGGTCCTAGCAGTTAACCCAAAAAAAACACGACTATAAACACAACATAGTTCATTAACCTAAAGTTAAATCATGTGGGGAAAACACTGTAGCTATTCTCACTATGAATTGCTTCAGTGTTTCCCCACAATTAATTATGCTGGTAAAAATTAATTGAAAAGCCATGTATGCTGCTGCCAACCGCTGGGCTGACATGGCTTTAACCCTCTTTCTTTGTAAAGAAGAGAGATTTTTGTTATTTCAGTTAAAAAATATATAAAAGAGGGCCTCTCCCTCTTTCTTTGTAAATTGAAATTTTCAATTTTATGAGTAATTGGCCAGATAACTTGATTTTAATTAATTAATTAGAAAAAAGAAGAAAAGAAAGTTAGATTTAATATTGGTTGAAAATCTAGCATGTTTGATCAAGTGTTTTAGTCTAAATGCAATTTCAATTCTAGTTTAGAAGTAAGAAACATAAGAAGTTGTAAACACATTAGAACTCTTATGTAATCCTACAAGTTTTTCATTATAAATAAAGAAAAAAGGGATGGAAGCAACCTTACCTTGATCCTACCCCTCATAGCCGAAAGTTTGTTCATTGGTGTTCTTCAATTCTCATAAATTCCAGAAATCAATTTGAACAGTAATTGTTCTTGATTCATTAAAATAGTGTTTTTGACTTGTTGTTGACTTTCGTTGATTTTTTGATTTTGTTTAAATCCAACAAAAGAAATGGCTTTCGTTAGGTCTGTTAAGGTTGAATTGGAGTTCTTTCCTCTACTTTGTGTGGAAAAAGAAATGGCTTTGTGGTTAATAAAATAGGAACATTAGTGACCTGGTATGAGAGTAATCAAATGACTTTAATCAAGCATTGTCGCATATGCTGGACGTTTAAGATTAGAGTATTAAGAAGTGGGTTGAAAACTAGAATCAAGCTTATATGTGGAGATGAATTGTTTTTTGGAATCTCGAGACTGCTTTTATTCATTTGCTCAGCCAGAGGTGCTCATCCATTTCAAGTGGGGACTGCTGTCGACAGAATGCTACGTTCACAGGATCTGGTGCCATTAGTTTCTAAAGTTTTAGATCAAGCAAATCCTGCAAGTGCTCACAAGCTTATGTACAATCAGTGAAATATCTTTTTCACTGTCATGTTTTGATAGTCATAGATTCATTACTCTGCCATCATGAAAGGCACCTAGAAATTCATTTGTAGTTGAATTTTTTTGGTATAATTTGACATCCTCTTACTAATTAACATAGAAACTACTAGGGTGAGCAAAAACCTTGACAAAATGATTAAACTGAAAAAACCAAACTGAGAAAAAAAAACTGAATTAATCGATTTGGAAACCCAGAAACATTTATACCAATGGCAGCTGATTTTATGCCGATTGATACACTATACATCTTTCCTAATTACTCCATGAAATTGCTTTCCTATTTATATCAAAACACTGTCAATATAATTTCAACAAGGTAAAGCATTCTCAGTTGTTTCCAATGGAAAGAGGAATATATGGATTTTGGACAGTGGCTGCATAGATCATATGATTTGGGATCAAAGATTATTTACATTCTTAAAGGTTGTCAATAATCGTACAGTAGAGATACCAAATGGATCACTGGCACAAGTTTTTTCAGGCAAGTTATCTTATTTCGAAGCTAACCGAGGTGGGAAATTCAGCAACTTCAATGGGAACTGGTAAGGTGCTTAGTATGTGAATATATCATGTAAGCTTAATCGCTGAAATTGTTTTAGGACATCCTTGCCTTTAGATCAGTTATCACTTCGAGAAATATTAGGTACCGAGAAAAGAAAAGTACAAACACAACCGTATTGTTTGATGAATTCAGTAAATGAAGATAAAGAGGAAGCTTATGGTTAAACTTATTAGTTTCATTTTTTTTACTATTTGGTCTTCCTAATACAGTCACTGGAATATACATCTTGTTGTGGAAAATTGAAATTTGAGAATGGATTATAATGGATTAGAATGGAAACTATGTTGTACCTTTTCATATATATGAAAAAAAACTTGTTGGACAAGACACCATGAAGTTCACATGGTCTTGCTATGCTGTTAGGTGATTTTTATCTTTATTGTATCAGAAAATTGGCATATCTTATTATAATTTGTGTGTTTACAAGTTAATTCAATTAATTCATTAGGTATCTTGTATAAAATCTATTTGTACTTGATAAGCCATTGTCTTCGTAATGTGATTGTGATTATTAAGAAATTGGAATTTGGTGTTTACATAGATAGTTCATTTGTAGGAGCTGATGAGAGAGATTTGTTGTAAATTGTCAAAGTTACTGTACATGAGTCTGCTTTTAACAATGATATTTGTGTGGTGAGTTTGTTTTTTAATTAAATTGTGCAATGAAGCTAAAACTAACACAAAAGCTAAAAAGATCAACAAAAAACATATGAAAATTAATACAACATCACTTGAGTGTGTTTTTAAACTTATTTAAATGTTGCAACTAAAATACAAAAAGATGCACCAAGGCTTAGTAGCATCAAGATAAAAGGCTATGAAAATCCAAACTTGGATCTAATGGGAAGATTGTCCACCATAAAATAATAGCAATTGGTGATGCTAACTTCAACGAAGTGAAACCAAGCTCGTCACCAATATGGATTTATGTACAAAACTGCCCCTATGACCAACAACACCAGGATGTATGCAACCCCAAAGCTCACATAGAAAACCTCTATGTCCATGAAACCACCTTTATCTTTATTGTTAGTTGAAGTTGGTCTTGATGTTGGTGATGATGGCATATCCGCATCACAAGCTTTGGTTAGTGGTTCTCCACAGAGAAAAGGATTATCCTTATAAGAGCTATCTTCAAAGGTAGCGAACTGTGCAACTCTCGAAGGTGTCTTGCCAGACAAATTATTGTGTGCCACACTGAAAACAGCTAGAGAATATAGTCCAGTAAGTTGAGGAGGGATTTCTCCTTCCAATTTGTTGTATGAAAGATCCAAGCTCTCTATTTCCTTTAACCTTGAAAATGTTGGTGGAATTGGCCCAATCAAACCATGTAGCGAGAGGTTCAATACCTTGATCTCGCTCAGGGTTTCCAATCTCGAAGGAATCTCTCCCCGTGAAGTTGTTGCATGATAAATCAATTCCAAGTAAAGTACTCGGATAGTGCTGCCTCTAGAAAGAAGGTTTACATTCTTCGTTGTAAACTCGAAGGATTGTTGTGTTGAGGCCAATTCATATTGGTGCTGGGAAAGGATGAGCAGATATCATCCAAGAGAGGATATTACCGTGAAAGATAATTGTGAGATAGATCAACGAGGGTTAATTGCTTCAACCCTCGCATAATTGAACTGGGATCTCACCTTGAAGATTGTTGTGACTCAATAGTAGAAATCTCAAGTTAGATAGCTTGCCAATGCATTCTAGAATTGTACCAGCTTAAATTATTATGGGAAAGATCTAATGCCACCGAGTTAGAGGAGTTGTAGAATTTTGTTGTGATCGGTCCTTGCAACTTATTTCTAGACAAATGTACATATCTTAATTTTGAAGAAGAATTGAATCTCGATGGTAAAGGAGCAGAGAGGTTGTTCTCTGATAAGTCCAAGAACTCAAGAGAAGACATATTCCATATCCATCCAGGGATCTGCCCTTGCAAGCTGTTATTTGAAAGTATTCTTTCCATCAAAAAATTGTTGGATAGGTCTAACAGTCACAGAGAGCTCATGCAACCCAACAAGGAAGGGATGCTTCCATTAAAGCCATTATAAAACATCAATAAAACTTGTAACCCTAGCAAATAAGCTCTGATTTCTGCAGGAATTTGGCCTTGGAAATGATTCATGGATATACTTAGGATTGACAAATTCACATGAGAACTCCTTGGCAATAAGAATGGACCCAAAAGAGAGCAGTTTTCTAAATAAAGATCTTTTAGGTATGTGTTGTTCTCTATCAACCAACTTGGGAACTCTCCCTTTATTTGGATGTTTGTAAGATATAAAGATTGGAGGTTGAACTGATGGTAAAGGAATTTAGGAAATGCTCCTACAAATTGTCCACGACTGCTCAAATAGAGGAATTCTAACTGGAACTTTGGGCTCAGATTATGATCAGTTTCTTCTACGTATATTTCGTTGCCAAAAAAATCAAAATACTTGAGTTTTGAAAGGTTGTATAATGGGCTCAACAACATAGGGATTTTCAAGTGATTGAAAGAGAGATCTAGTCGTCGAAGGGATGTCAGATTTGCCAGACACGGAGGCAAGAATCCACTGAGATCATTGGAATTGATATCTAGCTCTCGGAGATGATTTAAGTCACATAGGCCTGATCAAATTAAAATTTAGGAAAACTTAAACCCGGATTGTATATAGAGAGAAAGAGAGACAATAAGAGTCATCAACCTTAAATTACCTTCGGAGGTAGGTAATTGGCCATTTAAACTGCAACGCTGCAACATTAAAGTTTTGAGAGAGGTCATCGTTCCGATGGCTTGAAAGATGTTGCCACTATTGAAAGTAGAGCCACTCATATCCAAGAACTCCAAGTTCGTGAGGTTAAGAAAGCCTGCCACAATCACGAAGAAGCAATTAATTATACAGAAAATGAAAGAGTTAACAAGAATCTAACTTATTGAAAATAAGGATTTCAATGCAGTTAAATTCAAAATTTAATTGTCTCTCTGTTTTTTTTTTTTAAATCAGATGGATTTGAGAATTATTCAAAACTTGTTTAATAGGGAGTGAAAACATAACAGAGGAATTATAATTGTTATGGTCAGTGATAAGTAACAATGGAGTTGATATTTGTTAATATTTTAAAACATTAACATTTTTAATATGTGAAATTTGTTATGTCCAAGATCCAGATGATTGTAACCGAAAAACCGATCCTAATCATTGTAGTAATTGATAAGTAAGAGTCATTACCTTGGGAGGTAGGTAATTGGTCATTTAAACCTGCAATCCCCGCAAGTTTAAAGTTTTGAGAGAGGTCATCGTTCCGATGGTTTGGAAGATGTTGATGCTATTGAGAGTGTTGTAACTCAAATCCAAAAGTTCCAAGTTCTTGAGGTTAAGAAAGCCTGCCACAATCAATTATATTCGCCAAGAAGCAACTTATTGAATAATAATAATGATTTCTAAATTTGAAATTTAATTCTCTTTGAATGGTCAATTTAGTTGACTCATAATTAGTTATTTATTTATTTATTAGATTCATATTAAAAAAACATTCAAGTTTAAAATATTATAATCTCATCAAGGATATTGTCGTTTTTTTTTTACAATATTGTTATTTTTTCATATTTTGCTTTGTTTACAAAATGTCATATTCTGCTAAAATGTTATGAATTTAAATTCTAATGGATTTGAGAATGGTTCAAAATCTAACAAAGGAATTCTATAAAGACACATCTAGTCGTAGCAAGAAGTTGAGATTTGTTAATTTACCTTGGAAAAGTACAATGCCACTCAGTGTTTGCAAAGATAGGGTTATTAGAGAAGGCAGTGCTCCGAGGATTTGAAGGGAGTTTTCATCTAGAAAACAACCGTCCAAATTCAACCCTTCTAGTGAGCGTAAATTTCGCAACTCTATTTACAAGAAAAAAATGTTTTTTTTTTCAAATTGAGTTTTTTTCATTTACACAAACAATATCACTCAAAGCTAATAACTTACTGTCACCTAATATTCTTCCTCTTAAATCGTTATTGTCCAGATCAAGTTTCTTCAGGTTTGGTAATGCTCCTAGTGATTGTAGTAACGTCTGAAAGCTATTTCCATAGGATGTGATATAATTTAGGTAGAGAGTACTCACATTGGTGGAGCCTGCAAGTTACAGAAGAAACATACACAAAGGTTTTCCAAAAGAGAAAAAATAATTAATAATAATTATTAATGGGCATATGAATCATCATTATCACTTACCTCTTGAGGCTACAACTTTGGTAATATTGTTGCCGCTCAAACACAAGGTCTCCAAGTCGCTCGACCCCATCCCCGTAGAAAAAACTGCAAGATTGTTAGGAAAATTATCATTAGAAAACTCATTCTCTCAACTAATTAGGGATAAATATTCATTAAGGCTGTGTTTGTTTTCCCGGAATTCACTTTCTGGGAAACCACTTTCCAAACTTTCCTGTGTTTGTTTGCCTTCCGGAAAGTTGGTCAACGGAAAACACTTTCTAGTCAAAGAAAAATTTGGCTTGGTTTTTAGGAAAGTGTTTTCCGGAAAATTTGGGCGGAAAACACTTTCCGGAAGTTGTGAAAAATTTAGAAATGTCATTATTTGCTGATTATATCAAATTTGATCCTTAAACTTTTGATTGCTATATATAATTTGTTTTGAATATTTATTTTTCAATTCCATCTCTTAAAAATATAATTTTTTATATTAATATTTGGTCCTTATTTTTTATAATTGCTATTTGCTTTTTTTCTTATCATTTTTTTATTGAAATTTTTTATCTATCAAATTTGGTCCTCATTTTTTTTATTGTTACTTATTTTATTTGAAATAATTTATGAAATGTTAATTATTATTATTTTAATTTATTCACCTTTCATTTTAAAAAAAAAAAATTAGATTTGATCTCTATTATTTTGATTATTATTTATTTTATTTGAGATAATTTATGAAATTATATTTTTTTTTCAATTTAATTCTCATTCAACTTTTTAATTTGTAAGATTTGTTCCTCATTATTTTAATAAACTTGAAAAAAAAATTAATTTATTAATAAATTATTTTCCAGTTCATTTTCCATAACACAAACAAACACTGGAAAGTATTTTCCAGTTCATTTTTCATAACATTATCAAACATCGGAATTCACTTTCCAGGAATTTACTTTCCCCGAAATTCACTTTCCAAAAGAAAACCAGTTTCCAGCAAAATAAACAGGGCCTAAATTAAAGACTTGTTAGTATCATTAATCTCTTATTAGTATTTAAAGACTTGTTAGTATCATTAATTGGTGGTTTATTTTCCACACGTTATTTCCATAAAGAAAGTCTATATCCATCAATGTCAAAAAGACTTTGACTTTGGGTCAACTTTTCCATTAATTACTTTTATGTGATTTTTTTTATATTTACTATGTGGTTTCAATTCTTGTATTTTAAAAATTCAATTATAGAATATTTTTGTTATAAAATAACGATGTCATAGTTAGCTTATTTTAGACGAGTCTGAATTGATTATAAAAATTTTTAATTTTTTTTTCGAAAAGCCAAAATCTAAGTTAATTTTCAACCACATGATAACTAATTTCCAGAGGATATTCTAGAAGTGTTGCAGAGACACTTCTTACTAGTAAGTGGATATTCTTTTACTTGGGTAAGAAATGCAAGGCTTATCTTTCTTGTTCTGTTTCTTATCATTTTGTCGATCACCGATTACAGGTCTCATATTCAATTCTCTTCACCACCGAAGCGCGTAAAAAAATTGTCGTTGCTACAGGGACCCCATTACCGTAGAAAAAACTGCAAGATTGTTAGGAAAATTATTGTCGGAAAATTATTGTCAGAAAATTAATTCTTTGAACTAATTAAGGATAAAAATTGATTAAATTAAAGTACTTGAACCCTTCTGCAAATATATTCTTGTGGAAAACATGCTTGATAGCAATGGTGCTGATCTCACGGACCTTTCCACAATCCCACATCGTGGAAACAAAGAAGAGGAGAATGGACTCAGAGACCCATATCACACTGCAAACCCCTATCCATCAGAAATATATAGACTTAGTATTTAAAGACAAACACTGTCATTAGTTGGTGGTTCATTTTATAGCGATACTTTTTAATTTTGCCAGCACACCATTAAAATTAAGGCAGGATTTTCCACACGTTATTTCCATAAAGAAAGTCTATTTCCATCATTGTCATTAAAGACTTTGAATTGGGGTCAACTTTTCCTGTAATTACTTTTCTGCAATTCATTTTCTTATATATTTATTTACCATGTGTTTTCAATATATTTTAAAAAGAATCAATTTATGAAATATATTTTTGTTATTTACCATGTGTTTTTCATCATATTTATTTTTGTTATATTTACCCATCTTGTAGAAAAAACACTTGATAGGAATGGCCTCACACTGCAAAACCCCATCCATCTTCCTTGTTGATTGTGTCACAAAAAATGTACTTTTTAGAAATATTACCAACTATATCTTTTTTTTTTTTTGCCAACACCATTAAAATTAAGGCATGATTTTCCACGCCACTTTGAATATTATTCCTTACTTTCTTTACCTTGCACGACTTGGTGATATAAAAGTTACCCATTTAAACTTTACTAAGTTATATAATGATGTTATTTACACGATATATATATATATATATATATATATATATATATATATATATATATATATATATATATTCAATTTTTTAATAGTTAGAAATACGAAGGAGATAATGACAATACAAAGTATATTTATTTTTTAATTTAAAAACTTGTATTGATTTTTCCCCCTAATTTGAATACTTACATTCACAAAATTCAATTATTAAAATATCTTCTTGAATTTTGTTATAAAACGATGATGTCACAGTTAAACCCTTTCTAGATAAGTCTAGATTGAATTTATTTTATTTTTTTATTTTAGTACAATAAAAATATATTTGATTAAAAAAAATAGAGAAATATAGAATAAATATGTGTTTACAATAGTTTTAGAGTTAAATTAGAGTAAATTTTATATTTTTAAAATAGAAAATACATAGAAACATGTATTTTTTTAATCACCAAAAACTGGATCTACGTTTTTTATGTTTTGTATTAGCCTCCTCAATAGGAATGAAATAGTTTTATGAGCCTATGCAGATCCCTCTATAACATTTATATCTATTGACGAAGAATAATGAGCTTCATGGTTGTTTTCTCGCATAAATGAGGAGAGTTGTGATGAATTGATGGTTTTGAGAGAATACTTTCCTGCCCTCCGTCGCAGAGAGAAAATTTCAACATATGCAAGTTGTTAATTTATATTTTGATCCTTATTCTTTATTTTTTTTTTTCTTTAGATTCGATCGTTTTAATTTTTTTCATCTTTCTGGTATAATTCTTAATTTTAGTTTGTAATTATTAATCTATACTCTTAGTTTTGGCTATTAATTTTTATTGATATTTATCTCTATATTAAATGCAGTTTGCGTTAAAGAATAAATTACGCTTAGCTTTGGTAACATAAAATGAGAGTGAAACTCTTTTTTATACATGTATAGTAAATATTTTGTTATTAGTGATATGTTATCGTTGTGCGTTTTTTCATTTGTTTTATTTACGTGTAACTTGACATATTTTTGGTTTAAATTGATTTTTATTTAAAAAGAAATAAAAATATTTTTTTATTTTAAAATTTATTCTTGATATTATTATATTAAAAGTATTTCAGAACACTAAGATTAAATTAATTTGAGATAAAAAAAATCTTTGTTTATTTTTTATATATTTTAATATGTTAATATTAAACAAATATAAAAATATATAATTAGTTTAATATATTTTTAAGATAAAATATTTAAAAAAAGTTGTTATCATTATTTTCAACACCTAATCCATAATAAAATGAATATATATATATATATATATATATATATATATATATATATATATATATATATATAATCAAAAACATTTTAGGCAAACAGGAATGAAAATAACAAATTAACTTAGAATGTATTCGATAATATGATAATATTTTATAATGATAATAATATTAATTTTTCATTTTTCTTTTAATTTTGTTCTTCAATTATTTTCATTTGTTCTATATATCATTTTTTTTCAATACTGCTATTATTATTTTTGGTTTATCTTTCAATCATAATAATAACAATGAAAATAATAATTCAAGTAATTTATCATTCGGTGTTGTATTTAATTAAAAATTAAGTTTTGCAACTTTTGTAGTTTAATATTTTGATGTTTCCAATCTAATATCCCTAATTAATGATTTGAAAAACTTTTGTAGTTTAATAATTTTTTTTAATTTTTATCTTATTTCTTTAAAATTGAATAACTTAAGATTAGTATCAAACAAAAAAATATTAAACAATACATTTTATTATAATCCAAATGATTATAATAATTACATTCATAATGGTAATAATACAAATTTTGTTTTTGTCCTTAATTTTGTCTTTTAACTATTTTTATTTGTTCTTTAAATCAAATAATATTTTTTATGCTGATAATTTTTTTTTGCCTTCAATCATAAGAATAATAATTGAAATAATTTACCATTCGATGTTGTATTTATTAAGATTTATTTTTTATAGCTTCTTTATATATAAGGTTTCAAATCTAGTAATTTATCATTCGATATTGTATTTGTTAAAAATCTTGTAACTCAATGTTGTCTTTAATTTTTTTTTCCTTTTTTCTTTAAAATTATATTATTTAATATTAGTACTAAACACAAAAAATTGTCCTATAATTATTTTTTTTACATTACCTCATAAAACTTATGCCCAAATTGATTATTTCACTTAGATGTATAGCATCACAAAACTTTTTCACAATCATTATAGCTGCCATTATAAACATTATTGTAAATAATCAATATTCTAATTATTATTAGTAATACTATCATTGCCCACATCATTATTTTTATTATCGATGTCATTATTACAACAATAATTATTATGATAATCAACACCGTTTGTTTTATTAATATCATTTAAATTATAATTAGTATTATTATCATTATTATAATTGTTTTTGTCATTATTGATATTCTTCATATTATATCATAAGCTATTGTTATTATTATAATCAAATCATAATTATTAACATAGTAACCACTATAACCATTACTATTGCTATTATCATTATGATTAATAATGTCACTATTATTACCATGATTATAAGACCTAAACTGATTATTACTATTATAACTAAAACAATAAAAATTATTAAATTACTTTGAGGAATAAAAAAAACTCAAAAACATTAACAAAAATGAAAGCAAGAAAAAAAATTTAAATTATTATTATTATTGCGTAAATAATGAAAATAACAAAATCACCCTCAAGAATAAAAAAAACCTAAGAACATTAACAAAATAGTAAACAAAAATAATCACAAAATGAAAATAAATATTATTAGCTTCAAAAAAATCATTTCACTTGAAGAACAAATAAAGAGACAATCAAACAAAGAGAAAAAAAATATCAATTTTCAAATGATAACCAACACAAATTAAAATCTAAGGCCTAAATTGAATAAAAATGCAACCTTAGCAAAAGTGAAAATAATAAAAATTCAAAACCAAGACTAAGCGTATATACATATAAACATGTAAAAAAAAGCAAACAAGTTTACAATTAACAAAAAATTAAAAAAACAAACGCTAAACTTATCATTATTATTGTGTAAAAATAAAAACCATTAAATTATTTTGAAGAATAAAAAAACAAAAAATTTAACAAAAGAGCACAAAACAGAAAAAAAAATCAAAATAAATATTATGACAAAAAAAAAATTATTTGATTTGAAGAAAAACTAAAAGTAACAGAAAAAAAGGAAGAAAAAAAGAAGAAATATCAATTTTAAATTGATCGCCAATATAAATTCAAATTTTGACACTAAATAGAATGAAAAAGAAAGAAAGAAATCAACAACCAAATTTCAAAGCATAGACATATAAGTGTGGGCAAATAATATTGTCCAAGAAGAATGGAAAAAATTACAGAAATTAGAATCAAACTAAAAATTAAAAGAATAAAGATCGAAATGAAAAAAAAAAATCTATAATCACTTTCAATTGAATGACAAAACTGTAACTGATTCAAACCTTGAGACTGAAAAAAATAAATGGAATTAAAAATAAAAATCAATCAAAAGAATAAGGATCAAAATAAAAAATAGCATATATAATCAATTTCCATCAGAGGAAAAAGTTGAAACAAATGAAAACATGCAGATCGAAAATATTAAAGGAAAAAATAACAAAAGAATAAGAGCTAAAATAAAAATTAACATATGTGATTAATTTCAATTAAAGGGTAAATTTGAAAAAAAAAAAACTAAAACTTCTATAGAAGCAAACAGTGATTGAAATGTATTTTGACGCTAGAAAAGGCACAAAAACAGCAAAACCTACCACTAACAATCGTCCACCCACCTTATTTTAGCTGAGCTCAAGAGATGCAATTTTTAAAGGGTTTTTTAGTGATATGTTAAATTTATGTTTACCATTTTTATTTAAAAAAAAAACATTTAAAGGCATAGCTCTCACTTTATTACATTTAAAAAAAATCAAATAAATTTATTTTATCAAGTTCAAAGATTTGAAAAAAAAAAAGGATGAAGAAGAAGAAAAGAATACAATGCTTTAATTAACAAACCAACCCCTTAGATTTAGATGTTTTCCTACGTATGTTATATATTTGTTAAAACAAAGTTTGTATGAAATCAATTTGTTGCAATGTTGTTTTTTATCGCTTCACGCTCTGCCAATTTCGGAGGGAAGACGACACATGGAAATGGGGTTTTATAATTGTAAAATTACGGCTATAAATCTTGGGAGTCTCACCTAGTATTAAGATCACTAAGGAATTTAATGGTTTGTGAGAGTCTTGGTAAGAGAACTTGTTGTGCAAGGGAAAGACGCATCACCCCTAGTGCACCTTACCTAAGGTACGGTACATCATTATTTGATTAGTTTTCTAAGTTAGATTTCTTATTCGTTGGTCTTTCCTAAGGTATGAAGTAGATCTCTCTTCGTAAGGAAGTTTCTACTTTACTAAGTCGAAAACTTAATTGTTCTAAAGTCTGAAAATTTTAACAATGCATTTAAAACCTCTTTTTTTTTTCTATATGTGGGTGGACTTTACAATGTAATCTTATACCCCGATAGGTAAAATAACTATCTTTAAACACATTATCAACAATGAGATGAAAATTCAAAAGAAACTAAATAATTGAAAGTTTTGTAGGTTGATTATTTTGTTAAGATGCATAGCATTATTAAAACAAAAATATTAGACCTTTAACATTTTTTCACATGTTAAAAATTTTGTTTTTGGTTGCAGTGAAACGCAGGGGAAGTGACTCATATATCTTTTCATTGTAGATAACTTGGGCAAATTTGTCTATCCTTTTTTTATGTGTTGCCTTGTATTTTTTTATTAATGTAATATTAGATCTGAAATATTATACATAACAAGGTTGTAAAAGTAATTTTTTAATAAAAATAACATCGACCAATGAATTATTTGGATTATTATTTTCATTGCTATTATCATAATTGTTAAAATGTTGTTAAAATATCGCAATTATTATAATTGCTATTATAACTATTATTGTAAATAATAAATATTTTGATTATTATTGACAATATTAACAATGTCACCATCATTATTGTGATAATCATTGTAATTATTATCAAAATAATCATCACAATAACTAACACCCTTATTTTTATTAATATAATCAAAATTATAAATAGCATTATTTTTTTTTGTCATAACTAATATTTTTATATTATTTTATGAGTTATTGTTATTCTTATCATCAAAGGCATAATTTTTAACACTATGAGCACAATAATCATAATAATAAATAACAATTGCTATCATTAATATTTTTTTGCATGTAAAAAATTTTGTTTATGGCTACGTCAATGTGGAGGGCAGTTGGCTCATATATTTTATCATTGTAGATAATTTGCCCCAATTTTTTCACTAGTTTTGTCTACGTGTGACTTCGTATATTTTTTTATTTATGTGATATTAGATATAAAATATCATACATAAAAAAGACACAAAAGTCAACTTTTATGAAAAATAACATCAACTGATGAATTATTTCGATTATTATTCTCATTGTTATTATTATGATTGTTAAATTGTCATAATTATTATAGTTATCATTATAAATATTATTATAAATAATTAATATTCTAATTATTATTGGTCATATTATCGATGACACCGTAATTATTGTTAAAAATCTATTTTTTTTTTATTTTATAAGATTAATTACTCATATTATTATATAAAAAGTATTTTAGAACATTGATATTAAATTATTTTTTAAAAAAATAAGATTATTTATATATATATATATATATATATATATATATATATAATATTTAAGGCATTAATATTAACAAATATCAAATATATAATTAGTCTCACATATTTATAAGAAAAACAACTTACAAATAATCATTATCATAATTTTGAATGCCTTATCTATGATAATTTAAAATTTTAACACCTAAAAATATTAACAAAAAAGCAATTAAAAAATTCAATAAATGACAAAACAAAAATAAATATTATTACATTTAAAAAAAATATTTGACTTGAAGAATAAAAAAAACAAAGGGAAAACATAATAAATATCATTTTTCAAATGATCAAAAATACAAATTAAAATTTAAACAAAAACAAAACAGCCTTAATGATAGAGGAAATAATAAAAATATAAAACAAAAACTAAGAGCATATATATATAAACATGGACAAAAATAGCAATAATTTCATAAATATATATCAAAAAATAAAGAAATTAAAATAAAATCAAAGATTAAAAGAATAAGGGCCGAAATGAAAAACAAATATATATACTAAATTTAATTTAAATGATAAAATTGAAACAGATATAAACTTTAATACCAAAAAAATTAAAGGATTTCAAACCAAACTGGAAATTAAAAGATTGAGGATCAAAATGAAACTAAAATATATCATCAATTTCAATTGAAGGATAAAATTGAAACAAATTAGAACTTTGATACCAAATATACTAAGGATTTTCAACCAATCCAGAAATTAAAAAACTGAAGACCGAAATAAAACTATAATATATAATCAATTTCCATCTAAGGACCCAATTGAAACAAATCAGAACTTCTATAATATAATTCAGGACCATACAACACCATAGTTATCAAATCCGTTCCGGGTACCGTTCCGGTTTTTTGTTTGGAACGGAACGTTCCGGTTTCGGTGCATTCCGGCGTTCCGTTCCGGTTTTGTACTGTTCATATTTATTTAATTATATATATAAAAAGAATAAAATATTAATTTAACAAGTGTAATTTAAATTCAAGATAAATGAAATTTAAATTATATAATACAAACATAATCTCAAAATTAGAAACATCTTTAAAATTCCAAAATATCATGAAAGTAAAATGTTCTAAAATAAAAGAAAAATACATCAAACATCTTCTACATCATTAATATAAAAATAAGGATCTTGATCTTGAGGTGGAACATAAGGAAAGTCGTCAACAAGACATTCCAATAGCTGGTCATTTCCACCAAGCTCATTCTCCTCATTTACACATGTCTCTTCATCATCTAAATTTAAAGTAGCGAAAGGTGCTTCGATACTCTCCCAACTTATATCCTGTCCATCAAGAAGACCGGGTTCTTCACAAATCCATTCATTCAATAGATCAATGTTGTCAAGGCTAATGGGATCTAAAGCATCTCTTATTCTGCTCATATTCCTACAAAGAATAAACACGAAAGAAATTAAAAAATTAATAGCAATGTAATAGAAAATAATTACTAATATAATAATATTGATATTTTACCTCTGTTGAATCTTTAGATTATAGCGAACAAATACTAGATCGTTTAATCTCTTGTGCTCAAGCCTATTTCGCTTTTTTGAATGGATGTATTCAAATACACTCCAATTTCTTTCGCACCCAGTTGCACTACAGCATTGACTAAGAACTCGAATTGCAAACTTTTGAAGTTCTGGAGTATCATTGCCGAATTGCTCCCACCAAAAAACTAGATAAGAAAATTTGAATAAATCAAATATTATAGATAAAAAAAAAGACATTATATCATAAAAAATAAAAGTTATTACCTGGATTTAACTTTTCTCTTTGACGAATAGCTAGGGTCATACCAAAATCACTAGTTGCTCTCTTATACTCCTCAATTTGGGCACTGATGTTATCTTGAGTATCACAATCAGGAACCAATCTCATAATTGTGGTAAGCAAATCTCGAGTTACCTCCTTTTGTTTTGAAAAAGAAGGCCTAAAAAATATTCCAGGATTAAGAAAACATCCTGCTGCATGTAATGGACTATGAAGTTGCTTATCCCATCTAACATCAATTACCCGAATATATGGTCCATATTGAGACATTCTATTTTTGAACCTTGTTTTGATGGCTTCTTTTGCTTTATCCATTGCCTCATATAAATATCCCATTGATGGTTTTTCTTCACTGTCTGCTAACCTTAGAACTCGTACTAAAGGCTCGCTGACGTTGACTATATGTGCACATCTCGGCCAAAAGTCTTTATCTTATAAAACTATAGCAGCAATTTCTTTTCCAACCCGACTTTTGCCATGACTTGATTCAACCCATTTTGTGCAAGTAAACATCTGTCGAAGCTCATTCTTAAACTTCAGTAAACATTGGAGGCTTAAGAAGTGGGTTGCAAACCTTGTTATGCCAAGACGACATAAATCATGTCCATTTGTGAATTCTTTCCTCATCAAAGCTAGAACCCATGCATGATTATATATAAACTTGGTTATATTTCTTGCATTTTTAATGGTTTCATCAATCATTGGAAAATATCTCGGTTCACAAATATTTTCTAGCATTAAATCAATGCAATGGGCAGCATAAGGAGACCAAAAAAAGGTGCCATACCTTTGCTGCAAAGCTTTCCCAGCAGCCTTAAATGAAGCCTCATTATCACTGACAAACTGGACAATATTCTCTGGTCCAACTTCTTTGACAACTTCATCAAACATCTCCAGCAATGTCTCTTTATCTTTTCGAAGTCCTGAAGTGTCAACAGACTTCAAGAATACGGTGCCTCTCGGAGAATAAACAAGGAAATTCACAATTGGTGCATTCCTCCTATTTGACCACCCGTCAGCCATAATTGAACATCCATAAAGTCTCCAATCATCCTTGATACTTAAAATGTATTCATGGACATCATGAACTACATCTTTCAAAAGTGGTCCTCTTAAATCATGAAATGATGGGCCTTTAAACCCAGGTCCTATGGATGCTACGGCATCTAGCATTGGCTGATAATAATACGAATTAGCACTGTTAAACGGTATATTAGCATCATACCACCATGTTGCTACGGCTTTTCTTGCATTGTGTTCCATCTCTTTAGTAGCCATTGCACTTCTAATACTAGGCTGGGAACCCGGGGTAGTTCGTGGAGCAAATAAAGGAATCCTTCTTCTAGATGTACTTGTTCCTTGCACTGTCGTTCTTCTACTTGTTTGTGAACGTATATCACCCGAACGAGGATTTGCAGCATCACCCTCTTCTACTTCTTCATCATTGAAAACTGATTGAGCATTTCCAATATCAGTTCTAATTCTTTTTCTTCTCTCTTTCTCCATTGTCATGTCATCTACCACTTGTTTCATTTGCCATTTAACATATGGAGGGACCTTTTTACAAGGTTCAACTTCACCTTTAATACCAGCTAGGTGATACTTCAACCGAGTAACACCACCACCATTGATCCGTTTATTACAATAAATGCATATACTTGCATTCTTTACACCAGCAACCACTTGTCCATGAGCCCATGCTGGATCATCTGATCTTGCTGGAGCTGAAGCAATTGAAGTCCCACCACTAGATGAGTTTTCAACCATGTAATTTAATCTGTTTTAAAAAGATAACACAAGTTAGGCATGTATCATTCTTTACTCCACAATTTGAAATCCATACCAAATTGGATTTCAAAACATGAATCTCTTAATGGAACATAATATAAATCATAATCAAAGTATACTAATGAATCACAAACTGCTCTTGGTATTATTTTGCACAAACCCATATCTCTTCTACAAATTGCTCCCAGGAACAACTACTTCCAACACCTTCTTGGTATTATTTCCCTCAAAACAGCATCAAATTATCAAACAACATTATGCACTGGCCAGTTTATCAAACAACATTTCACAATCACTCTCTTCCCGAAATTCATCGACAACCATTCACAAAAACACAATTAACAAGAATGCCCAGTTTATACACCATTATGCCCAGTTTCGGCACAATACAATTCCATCTCAAATTGACAATCAAACTCAATTTTCACAATAACTCACTTTCCGAAAATTCATCAACAATCATTCACAAAATCACAATTAACAAGAATGCCCAGTTTAATTAGGAACACAACATGAATGAACATCTTCCAATTAAACATTCCATACAAATGTAATCAATTAATCAATTATCCCAAGTTTCGGCACTTTCATTTTTTCAAAAAATTAAAGGATTAGGGGCCTCAAATGTGTACCTTTCACTGAAGATTTGGGGAAGAAGAACCGAGCAAGGTCAATTGTGTCGCCGTGTGGAAGAGATTGTGCCGCCGTGCTGTTCAAATTGTGCCGCCGTGATTTTTATTTTCAATTTAGGAATTCAGAATTTGAGCTAGATTAGGGATTGAAATTACAAATTGAGCTTTTCAATTGATGGGTTACTGGATTTGTAAGCTGATTTGAGATCAATTTGAGATTAGGGCAACGATTTGGGTAAAAAGAAATCGGGGAATTGGGGGAATTGATTTAGGGATTTTCGAAATCGGGAAATGGGTTTTGGAGTCCAGTCCCGGGGGTTTATTAACTCCTAAACGACGTCGTTTTGATTCAAGTGTAAACGACGTCGTTTGGGATTACACCGGAACGGGACCACCGGTATAAAACGGGGGCGTTCCGGCCGGAACGTCCGGATCGGTCCGGAATTCTACCCGGGACAAAAACGTCGTCGTTTTGTCCCGGAATTCCGACTGGGACGGGCCGTTCCGGCCGTTCCGGCGGGAACGGAACGAGATCCATAACTATGTACAACACAATCAAAAGATAAGGGACTAAAATGAAAACACGAACAACATAGGGGACTGCCGAGCACTTCCAATTGCAGGAGAGAGACAAGGGGGGAAGTTTTCAACCATCAACTGGCACGTTTCCGACAACTGTGGAATGCAACGCACGCCACCATGAGGTGGAGGACATGGAGGCGTATCTGATTACATGCTAGATGGTCATTTATAATAGTCGTGAGTGCCTGCACGCGTCGCTCGATGGGGGCGTGAGGCCGAAAATCATCGGCGCATACAGGGGAAGTGCCTGCAGTACTCGACAGAGAATCTTATTTTAAAATTGTTCAATTACCTAAACACCCCTACAACTAATTCATGATTTTTTTCTTTTATGGGGCCATGTTAGTATTTGCACATTAATGTTACCATTCATTCTGGAATAAATTAATATTTGAAAATGGGCAATTACGTTAACAACCCTACAACTAATTCATGGTTTTTGTCTTTTATGGGAGCGAATTAGTATTCGCTCATTTATGTAACTGTTCATGGAAGATGGGAAAATACCTCCGGGCCCAAGGTTAAAATAAGTTTGCACTAAGGGATAAAATAGTAATTTAACTATTACAATCCATAGTAATCTGAGACTAGAGCTACAATAGTTTTGCTACAGTAAAACGAAGATATCATATAGCTTTTAGTGTAATTGTTGACCTTTATTTATTTATTTATTTTGGGAATTTTCTGATGACGAGGCTGTTATGTGCACCAATTTCCAAAGGAGCAAAAAGAAAATGGGGAAAATGCCAGTTTTCTTACAGACAAAATACATAGAACCTAGTGCGTCAAAAATAAGGATCGTGAAGCTTCAAGAGCAGATGATGAAGATGCTGTTCTGAATACCAATTGCCAAAAAAATAAGGATCGTCGAACTTCGAGTTCACAATGCTTTCTCCATCATATCTTGTGTTCATGGTCTGAAATAATGCTCCTATAATTTTGTGGTAAGAATTCAGTCCATGCAATCCAGCTGAATTCCATTCCATGGAGCAGAATAATATAAATTGAGTCAAGATAAACCCTAAAACAGTAACAACCAAATAGGAAGAATGCTGGCTTGGTAGCAAGTGAAAATATCCAACTTCACTTGTTTTCTTCAAGAGGTAATTTGACTCTACTTTCTTGAAAAACTTTCCCAAGAACCAAACACAAAATCTTAGGCAAGAAGGAAATAGGGTGTTTCCAAGAAGAATTTGAGGGATGAGGATGAGTAGGAGGCCTGAGCTGTTCTTAAAGACCACCATGTTTTCATTTGTTGGAAGAAAACCACAGTTTGCAAAGTTTGAAACAGTGGTAAAGATAGAAAATGTTAGCGAGATTTGAAACAACCGCTATTTTTTTTTTGTGATTTTCTTTATTCTTCTTTATTTTTTTTATAAGACTTTATTACATAAAAAACACAAATAATTTTTGTTTTTAACTTGATTCCACAGCTAGCTTTTAAAGAAGATAGATAACTTGAAAGCAATAGAATATGTTAAAACATTAAGGTAAAAAGGGATATAACCTAATTTGGGAGTCTTGCTTTGATGTAAATTGATTTGAATTTTATAGATATAAAGATCCAAAAACCTATAATCAAATTGACTTTTTCCAAGAAAGCTGAGAATAATTTTGAAATGGAGCTTGACACAATGATAATTTATACCGAGAAATCAAGAAACCAAGATTATAAGTAACTGAACCCATATACAACACCTATAAAAAGACATGAATTAGAAGTATTGAAGACTCCACAAAACTTGGTTAAGTTTTTGCTAACTCAAAGTAGTTCAGTAAGACCCAAGAGGGCACGGTGTGGGTGGTTCGGCGCCCTCATCCCTTAAGCAAGAGCAGGGTTCGATCCTGCATCTTGTGTATGGAGACACTCTCTTGGGGAGCACTTTACCCCTATATGGGCCGACCCGGTGCGAGCGTGGATTAGTCTGGGCCAGCGTCCAGGACACCGCGTGGTTTATACCAAAAAAAAAAAGTAGTTCAGTAAGAACATAAAAGTAAGAGTTAACCTCACACACGTAATAATAATTGTGGAATCAAAGTCTATAAAAAAATGCCTGAAATAAAAGTTAAATCACCCTATTTATATTATGTAAAAAGATCCTAAAAATGTTCAAAAATAATAAAAGATTTATCAATAAAATAGGAAAAAAATCTTAAATCAACTAAGAAACTAATACAATTCCCACATAGTAGGTTTTAGACCTTATCACAAGGCTTTTTATGATGTCCGATTATGCTAAAACTAAAACACAATATATAATAAGATCTCTAGAAACTTCTAATAAGATTTTAGCACAAACTAATAGTCGAATAAAAAATCATGTGTGTTAAAATAAAACCATGCATTAGAAAAAATAAATCTTTAACTACTGGAATTAATTAACCCATGAAGTAGATGGAATAAACCTCTCTTATACAAGAATTAAATTAAGGTTTGATCTTCACTTGTTTATGTTCCCTTCTTGAAATCCACTTCGGCCCACATATTATGAAAAAGCCCATTGAAGTTTTTTTATCTCTTGATCTTGTAATTGGATTATTTGGAACCTGGATTAGATATTTTGGTGTAGTTTGGATCACATTACTTATAGTCTCTACGAGCGGTTAACCAGCGTGATGCGACGGGTTTTTTCTATCTATGTAGAAAATTGATTATTTTTTTATGTATTGTATTTTATTATTTTAATATTTAGATAGTATAATTATATTTAAGAATACTAATATGAATTTTTGTCATTGAAAAAATCTAAAGTCATTTTTCCTCTCTCTCAATATATTTTTAGGCGATAATATTTAATAAATATTAGACATATTAGAAATAAAAAATATTGTATTTTGTTTTTAAAACATAAACTTAAATTTTTTTTGTGTTATAATTATTTATTTCTGTCTAAAAAGAACAGTCTAATGGAAACGGGAAGTGACTTGTATATTTTTTAATTTGACTTGTATATTTTTTAATTTGACTTGTAGATAATGCAGGTAAATTTGCCAATATTTTTTTTTCGGAGATGTTTTTTTTTCCAGTAATATTAGATCTAAAATATTAAAAATGAAAATATTGGAAATTCCCCGCAAGTACTTTCAGACGACTGACTGAATCAAATAGGACAGGCGGGCGGGAACGACAGAAGAGGAGTTGTAAACTGCTACTAAGCACATGCTAATGAATTGAGAGATAAATTCATAATCCTACTTAAATAAAAGAGCACAAAATTAAATTTTGAAGCCAATATTTTTTTTATATAAGATTTATTAATCATATTATTATATTAAATATAATTAAGAAAACATGATATGAATTTATGTTCTTAAAAAAATCTTAGGTCATTTTTCCTCTTTCTTAATATATTTTTAGGCTATAATATTTAATAAATATTAAAACATATAATTAGTTTTACATATTTTAATTTGACATAAATATACAAATATACAAATATTTTTTATAAGATTTATTAATTATATTATTACATTAAATGTATGTAAGAATATTGATATTAATTGTTTTTAAGAAAAAAATCCTAGTTCATTTTTTTCCTCTCTTTATATATTTATAGGCGATAATATTCAATAATTTTTTTTTATGTTATTTGATTAATTCATTATATTATTATATAAAATGTATTTAAGAACACTGATATGAATTTTTTTTATTCAAAAAATGCTAGGTCATATTTTCTTCTTCCTATATATATTCCTATGCGATAATATTCAATAAATATTAGAACATATAATTAATGATAGAATAAAAATATTCAAGAAATTTTAACAAAAGATAAAACAAAAATATAAAGTAAAAATAGAAATTAGCATTGCTATTACTGTCAAAACAAAAAAAAATTTAAATTATCCGGAGGGAAAAAAATATTAACAAAAGCGTAAGAAAGAAAAACAATTAAATTATTATTATTATAATAATATTAATTATTATTATTATTATTATTATTATTATTATTATTATTGTTGTGTTAAGTACAAAATTAAAATTTGAAGACAATTTTTTTCTATGTTATCCGATTTATTCATTATATCATTATATTAAATGTATTTAAGAATACTGATATTAATTTTTTTTTTTCAAAAAATCGTAGGTCATATTTTCTTCTCTATGAGATAATATGCAATAAATATTAGAACATATAATTAATGAAAGACTAAAAATATCCAAGAAACTTTAAGAAAAAAAAAATATCATTGCCATTACTGTCAAAACAATAAAAATTATTAAATTATACGGAGAAAAAAAAACATTAATAAAAGAGTAAGCAAGAAAAACAATTAAATTATTATTATTATTATTATTATTATTATTATTATTATTATTATTATTATTATTATTATTATTATTACTATGTTAAGCACAAAATGAAAATTCGAAGACAATTTTTTTTTATGTTATCCGATTTATTCATTATATGATTATATGAAATGTGTTTAAGAATACTGATATTAATTTTCTTTTTATATCCTAGAAACTTTAACAAAAGAAAAAAAATAAATATCATTGTCATTACTGCCAAAACAACAAAAATTATTAAATTACACGAAGGACAAAAAAACATTAACAAAAGAGTAAGCAAGAAAAACAATTAAATTATTATTATTATTATTATTATTATTATTATTATTATTATTATTATTATTATTATTATTATTATTATTATTATTATTATTATTATTATTGTGTTCAATACAAAATTAAAATCCGAAGACAAATTTTTTTTTTATGTTATCCGATTTATTGATTATATCATTATATTAAATGTATTTAAGAATACTGATATTAATTTTTTTTATTTAAAAAATCCTACGTCATGTTTTCTTCTCCCTATATATATTCCTATGAGATAATATCCAATAAATATTAGAACATATAATTACTGAAAGACTAAAAATATCTTAGAAACTTTAACAAAAGGAAAAAAATAAAATATCATTGCCATTATTGTTAAAACAATAATAATTATTCAATTACACGGAGAAAAAAAAGCATTAACAAAAGAGTAAGGAAGAGAAACAATTAAATTATTATTATTATTATTATTATTATTATTATTATTATTATTATTATTATTATTATGAAAGAAACAAAAATAAAAGAAAGACTAAAAAAATGCTAGAAACTTGAACAAAAGATAAAACAAAGACATAATATAAAAAGAAAAATAAAAATTATCATTGCTATTACTGACAAAAAAATTAAAATTAACAAATTATCCAAAGGAAATTTTTTTTTATCAAATAAGCAAGTAAGAAAAAGAATTATATTATTATTATTATTATTATTATTATTATTATTATTATTATTATTATTATTATTGTGTTATATTAGAAATTTTAAAAAATAAAAGTATAAGGGCTGAAATGAAAATAAAATATAAAGGGATGAAAATAACAAATTAAAAGTTTAAGGGCTGAAATGAAAGTTAGATTTATTAACATTTTCAATTCAAGGACAAATTTGCAAAAATTGAAACTTCTGTACCGAATATATTCAGCCTTTTCAACCTAATCCGAAAATTAAAAGATGAAGGACCGAAGTGAAACGTTAACATTTCATTAATTGCAATTGAAGGACCCAATTGAACAAAATCAAAACTTATATAACTGAAATTAGTGCCATATACACAATCAAAAGTCAAGGGACCGAAATGAATTGATACAAAACTCGGGGGGCTCTCCTGCACTTTTACGTGCAGGAGAGAGAGAAACGGACCAACCGGCTTTAACCGGCCACCACCGCGTCCACGGCCACCGTGTGAAGTAACGCGCCGCACCGGGAGGAAGACCAAGAGGCGGCGAACCGGATTGGACGCCGGTAGACCATTTCCGGCCACCTTATCACACCGCACGCGCCTCTTTAACGGGGCGTCGGGGCGGACATCGTCGAGGGCGTGCAACGCACGCGCCTGACAGATTTTAAAATATATATAAATAATAATGGTCAGTTACCGTTATGTCCCTGACCTTAATTAATATATTTTATCTTATTAGGGGCTAGAACCGTCTTTAGCCATTTAAAAAAAAAACCCATGCTGCGGACTGGACCGGACCGGACCGGTACGGACGCGGGCAATTACGCCCTTAACCCTCAGCCGAAAACGCTATTTTGTCTTATTACCGGGGCTAAAATCGTTACTACACTGTTCATATGCGGAAAAAAAAAAGAGTGGACGAACTCGCGCGATGCACGGAGGACAAAGCTCGCGTCCACAATGACTTTGAGTCTGTATGAACAATGTTCACTGTTGAAATCTGCGTTTTCTTTTAGCTATATGTTAATATCGTAGTTCAGGTCATCGTTATGCCAAGCTC
>CM055036.1:5992409-6071845 GCA_029204005.1 Salix udensis
AATCATAAACTTCAATTCAGCTTCTTGGGAAGACATGATTGGATAACATGTTTTTGGATCTTTATATTTACAAGATTTGCACTATACTAATTAAAGTTTTTTTATGATCATAATACCTGGTAATGAGACTTTTATATCTCATACTAGTTTCAAACCTTTCACAACTCCCTTTATAGGAAAAAAGTATAGTGGTCGTTGCGATGTCGGATGTAACAATAATTTTTTTTTAAAAATGATTTGATTTTGAGATTTTAAGCTTATTAAAATGTGTTTAATGTCTAAGGAAAGGAGTCTTTGCAAGTTCTTATGATGTTATTTCTTTTCAAGTGAAAATAGCTTGAGATTGAGTTTTGGGAGTCTAGAAACCTGGATCTCAATTTCGTCATGATCAAAGAGTGATGAGAAACTATTTCAGCAGGCGATGCATGATTAATTATTAAAAAAAAGAAAAAAAAAAGTGGTGTAGTCCTACTCTCCAAGGCTCATACATGCTTAGGAATGAATGCCTATGAGTGCCTAAACTTTATATTTAAACTTTAAAGGCCAAGCCCGTTTAAAGGCCTAGCGCACATGCCTACCCTTGTACGCCTAGACACGTATGAGTAGTACTTTTAAATCTATACATGTTTGAATTTGATTCTTTTAGTTTTTTTTTTAAATTATTTTTTTATATTTTAAAATACAATTCTATTTAAATAAATAATTATAATTAAAAAACCATTTATTTGTGTCATGATTTCTAAATGAGATTAGAGCTTTAATGGTAATATTTGTATTTTTTTAATGATTATATATGAAATTGGTATGCACAATTGTTCAAAAACATTACACATGAATATTCAATGAGAATAAAATATACATTTTATTTTTTATATTATTTTCTCTAATGGATTATTATTACTGTTATTTTTTATTTTTATCAAATAAAAAATAATCAAAATATTATTATTTGTTTTGCTCAAACTTGCTTTATTGATTGCGAGAAAGTTTTATTTGAAAAATCATATTCTTAATAAAAAAAAAATATGCTTATCAAAATAATAATAAAAAGGATATAAAAAAGAGAGTTTTGGATAAAGGAATACATTTTTCTCTTGAATTTAAACCATTTAAGCTTTTATAAACATTTATATTAATTGTCTTAATTTTTATTTAAATAATCATGCTATTAATAAAAAGTTATTTTTTTTGTCAAAATATGAAAACTATATCAATAAAAAAAAATACATTTCTTAATTAAAAGTTTAAATAAATAAAATTACTAAGAAATATTTAATTTAATAATCACAAATTAAATAAAAATAGGTGCTGGACAATTGAGCTACTAATCACGCAATTGTTTTTTTAAATAAAAACTAGTTAGATACAATTTACCTTTGGGCAGTCAAAACAAATTGTATAAAATTCCGAGGTGATGATGATGGTTGGGAATGGAAGCTAAGTAGTGGATGGGTGAAATTGCCATAGACCCTAATTGTGACTGGCTTCCTTGGTTGGGCCGTGGTTTTGATTTACTTTCTTCGTTGATACTTGTTGTTAAAACCCTCAGCTCCACCATTCCCATATCCAGAGCAATCCCCAAATTCGTTGCCTGTTTGTCTCTTCTGCTTACCCAGATAATACGATAAGGTTAACAAAAAGTAGAAGAAGCAATGGACTACATGGAAGACGATCCAAGGTACCCACCAAAATCTTATTCTCTGAATCGATCAAAAAAACACCCTTTATACCCGCAACGCCAAACCCCAACTCTTCACTACAATTACGATTACGATTACGATTACCTCGACGTGGACGAAGACGGCGACGAGTTGGACGAAGAATTCTTGGACAAGAACGACAGCAGCTACAACCCTGGAGGCGGCTATTCTCGCAAGTTTCAACGAAATGAAGAGAGTTTTGAAAGATACCCAAAGAGGCAAAGGCTGAAAAACTCAGTTTCGAATTATGAATTTGCACCGAGAAACCCCAGATTATTGGAGTATGAAGATGGGAATTCTGCGGTGGAATGGAGCGAACATGAGAAATTTGTTCTTTTGGAGGTGTGGGGTGATAAGTTCTTGCAATTGGGAAGGAACAGTCTAAGATCTGAAGATTGGATCGATGTTGCTGAGAAAGTGTCGGAGACTTCGAAGACTGAAAGAAATGAAGCACAGTGTAGGCAAATGATGGATGTTTTGAAGAGGAGGTACAAAAAAGAGAAGGCTAAAGGGGTTAATTTTAGCAAATGGGCTTATTTTAATAAAATGGATATGTTAATGAAGCAAGAATCTGGAACTGTCGGTGCGTTTAGTTTAGCTTGTGGAGTGGATTCTGGAGAGTACGTTTTTATGGATACACGCGTGTATTTGGATCGTGCCAATATGAATGATGAGATGAGGGATAGTCCGTGTGAGTCGGAGGACGAGGAGGAGGAGGAGGAGGAGGAGGAAGAGGAAGGAGGGAGTGCTGGGAATGATGGGATGAAGGGATTGAGAGTATTGGCTGAATCCGTGCAGAAGTTTGGGGAGATATATGGGAAGATTGAGAGTAGTAAGAGGGAGCAGATGATGGAATTGGAAAGGATGAGGATTGAGTTTCAAAGGGATTTGGAGTTGCAGAAGAAGCAAATTTTGGAGAGGGCGCAGGAGGAGATTGCCAAAATAAGAGAAGAAGATGAGGAGGAGGACAGTTCTGATGATGATGATGATTCTGGAGGGAATATCAGCAAATAATGTAGGTAATTGTTGTGTTTTAGTTCTGGTAACTGATCTTTTTTCTTTCTGCTGGGAGTTTTGTTAAGTAATTGACATAAATAGGATTGATTTTTTGCACATTTTATTTCCTTGCTTTGGCTTGAAGTTTTGATTGCTGGCTTGATTTGGTTATTTTTGCCCTGCTTGAAGTAAGGAGTTGCAATAATTGTCTGGTAAGGTTATGTTGGGGAACATATTTCTTTAACAAATTTAAGAATATGTCTAATCTAAATTTCTTGTGAATTTAGACATACCATATATTCATAATTTTCAATGTTTGGCAGCATTGAGTTAAACAGTTTTTGAAATTCTTTACTTGGATTGCCTCTCCATTCTGGCTGCCAGTCCTTATGTGATGCGAAGCATGGAGTGTTGGCGAGGGAATGCTGCATGCAGTGTTTATTAATTATACTTGATTAATTTTACCCTCAAAAGTAAATTTGGGAAATTGGAAAATAATTAAAGGAAATGAAGCAATAGAATGGAGTGTCACAAGACTCAAAATGGTTGAGAAGTTGAAGTAAACCTTGACATTTTCTGAAAGGAATTGTTTAGCGAGAAACAGATGGATGTATTGACCTTGTTGAAAGTTTAGCAAGTAAACTTGTTTATTTAAATTCAAGTTGATTTTCTGAAATGTGAAGTTATACATGATTGGAAAATTTGATTGAGCTTAAAAACTACTTGTGAAATATGGACAATATGATAAATGGAGTTTTATCTTTAATTCCTTGATTGTACCTGCTCCATGATCGGGCCTGAGTTGAAAGCTAACTCGAAATTGGTAATTTATTAATGATGTCACCATCCTTATCCTACGTATTTGTGTTTCCTACTATGAAGGAAAGAGTTTGTCTTGAATTCTTTGATTGGACCTGCACCTTTATCTAGCCTGATAAGTTGAGAGCTAACTCGAAATTGGAGATTTATTGATGGTATCATAAACCCTTCTCTATTTGCATACAGTGCTTGCAAGCCTGATAATAAAGAGATGTTATTTTGAACAGAAAAGAGCTGGCATTACATATTTTTGTTTCTTCTTTGTATGGAGAGAGCATGAATCAGTGATTAACATTCTAGGGAGAAGGCATAATAATAGGTTTAACATTAACAGATTTTCTTGATGCTGTTAGAATGGAAATTATTAGTATACCAACTTCCCTGGCACTAAACATCAAATACAGTTTTTACTTGTTGAAGTGACAAGGTTAGGATGGCCAGATAATTGTGGTTGGCAAATTTGGACAGTAGAGTACAGTAAGTTTCCATGGCATCTGATTTTGTAATAGTGAATGCTGATTTTTTTTCGAATATTTGAAGTTGCTAAACATTGAAGTTTTAGAAGACATGAATATTATGTGATGGCAAAATTGGACAATACAACACAATGGTAAATGCTCTGATGTTTTTCCAGGGCGTGTGATCTTTTTGTAGTAAATGCTGCTCCCTCTGAAACATTTAAATTTCCTGTACATTAAATTTTAAGCCATATGAATATTATGTGATGTTATTCTTCAAAATTTCCTTTAGATGGATGCATGCTTTTGGAGATCTATGGGATTTTAGAAAAAAATCTACTTCAGTGTTGTAATTCTGTGTATTGAGTGCCTGAATTTCTGAGATGAGTCTTGTTTATTGTTCCTATATTCTGTCCTTAAAACTATAAATTCTCATGTCCCAAAACAAAAGGTCATCAGGAATGCGTCCATGTTTTGTGGAGAGAGTTTTCTTTGAAAATAGTTTGAACTCAGATAGAGCAAGAGTGATCTTGAAAAGAAGTTGCAGTTGGTTGTTTTATTTGACTTTTTTTGATCATTTACATGCAGATGCTGATAAATTAAGGTATTGAAACTGTCTTTGAAGCTTTCGTTGAATGATGGGAATGTGTTTTTGTTGATGGTTGTCAAGTTATCTTGGTAATAATGTGAGGGATCAACCTATGAGCTACCTTTAACTTATTATGTTTGTTTCATGCAGGTGATTATAAGGCTTTGTTGATTGTATAACTGATTGTTCTTGAAGTAGATGCATTTTCTTTCTTGTTTTTAGCTTCTGAGACCTGAATAGTTTGCTAGATTTTAAATTTGGTTAATATTTTGGGCTCAAGACACCAGTTCTACTTTATTAGGCTCTAGTGTCTGAAATTTCTTATAATGTTTTTCCTCTTTCCTATATTATGATAAATTGCGTGTTATTTCTTGTAACAGTGATTTTGAAGGCTGTGTTCTTGGCATTTGAAGTTTCTTATGACATTTGAACAATGCATGAAGAGAGAACTGCCTTTAATCAGAGTTTGCCAAAAAGCCTAGCTATGTTGGACTTCTAAGGTTTTTAAGAACTATGTGTAAGTTATGTATTAAAGATCTAACATGATGTTTTCTCATTGTTGGGATTTCCTTTGGTAGCTTAGATTCTTGTTCTACTGGTTAAAGATACTGTTATCGATTTATCTTGTTTTACATTTCCTTTTAAGATGTCACTATTATGTAATCCGCGTTGAATCAATTGCTAAAAAAGTAATCTTCTCTGATTGAAGGCTGTATAAACTCAAGTTTTACCTGCATAATACAACGCAACAGTAGTAATAGTGCATAAAACAAGCACCAAGAAATCACCATGGGTCCTTCCCAAAAATTGATGCCCTTCCTCACCTTAAAACTCAAACACAGACCCTCAACTAGTCTTAGTGGTTTCTTGGTGCCCCATGGTGCTTGTTTCTTACACTGTTACTGCGTATTAAATCATTAGTTGAGGCTGTCATGTTATTGGCCTCAACTAATGATTTAAATACACAGCGTTCACTCTTCAAAACTGCTAAATCCTTTGCTAAATTCCCTACAACCATTAGATGCGCAAATGCCAGACAGAATGGTGCTCCTAGAAACCCGAGAATTACCCAGAATCCTAGCATTCCGGAAAATACTTCATAAGCGAAGTGTATCAGGTACTGATACCATAGCAACAAAAATAACCGGAAGAGCATGCAGGATAAATAACCCCCGGAAGAGCTGTATGGAAAAGCTTAATCCAGGCTGACCCCCTTCCTCGTACCTTCTTCCATCGAGGTTTATTTATTCCATTTTAACTGTCTGATATACTTGAACAGTAGCAGCTCATCCAGGGAGTGTGGTTGAGATGGAGGAAGGGAAGTGAATGATGATGCGTGTTCAAGTTTTGGAGACCAACTGAGGGAGAAGGACAACTATGATTTGGTATGCTGATTGTTGACAATGGCAATCGCGGAGAGAATAGCGAAATAGAAAATGGGAGATGAAGAGTGATTGGGAGTGGAGAGAAGAGAAAACTAGAGTTTGAATGGAAATGAGTTGGGTAGAGAAGCATAACTCTAATGGATTCTTTGAAAATACAGCGTGTGTTTATCAGATAGTTTAAGGACTTGTGCTGTCCTTCTGGGCAGTGTTTTCAGGTACGACAATGGCTGCAGGTATCTAAATCTGTTTAAGAGGCATGTGAAAGGTTGATGATGGTTATCAGCTAAAGTTTTGGTTGCTTCAATGCTAATTTATCATTATAGAAGAGGGTTTTTTTTTATTATTGTTTCCAGGTTTTCCAAGAAAAATGGTTCTGGCTCCTCGGAGATATTTGTTAAGTCCTCTACTAATAATCAGGTAGGAGATAAATAGCCTTGATGCCTTAAGATTCAATTATAAGCATAGTTGTCTGTTTGGTGGTTATGATTCGAACGAAATGACCTAAAATATTTTCGTATTAGTTAAAAAAACAAAATAAAACGATGTTGTTTATTTTTTAAAAAATTATTTTTATATTAGCACATCAAAATGATCTAAAAACATCAAAAGTTTTTGAATTTAATGTAAGAAATAAAAATAAAATATTTTTCAGTTTTTTTTCAAAAATATTTTTAGAAACGAACTATCAAACATCATTCCTTACAAGAAAATAATTGGCCTCACTATATTTCTGCTATGGATGGATCGCAGGTACTCATCTATATATTTCATCAGGGAACAGCTCCTCCTTGAGTGAAGGAGCAATCCACTGTATTTGGATGTCGGTAATATCCCAAAGATCATCACCTTCTTTCTGCACTAAAATTTCTGCTTCTTTCATTTTCATGATCATCCTTCTCAGTAAATAGGGTACTATTTGTTGCAATCTTGTCTCGCCCCAGACTCCCAAATCCGCCTTCATACATGTATCCATTCTTCTCAAAACTCCCAGCCAGAAAGTCCTAAACCCAGGGCTGGCTGCTATCTGCTTCAGGAACAGCAAGTAAACATCTGTAAGGAGCTCCATTGCAAGTTTTAGGGTTCCTTCCATGCTTCTCATCTCCCTTTCTGCATTCTCACGCCTTGAATACTCCACCATCTTTTCGTGCAAGTCGTCTAACATTGCAAATATAACCACGTTGAAACAGTTGATACAGTTGACTGGCGAGAACTCCAGCTCCTCAGCCAGAGTAAAACTCTTATGAAGCGATGCAATTGCATGGTTTCGCATCTCTTCTCGTCGTGCTAAGCTGGTTTTTCTAAATGCTTCGCCAAGTTTGATAAATAGATTCATGGTGTAGTTGCTAGAACCTTTTATGCTGTCCTCAACCGAGGAACTGCTTGCATTGCTTACCATGCTATGATTGCTTCCCGGATCAGAGTAGTTTCTGTACCAATGGATGAGTAAATTCACTGAATCTGATAGAAGGTTTAGAATCTTCAGGTTCTTCTCCAGCGGACTGTTCTTGAGTGCGACAAATCCAAATGCACAATCAATACAATAAGCGTAATTTATACGTGAAACATGTCCACTGTCAGACATCAAGGTGATCAAAGTCTCAACACTTTGCTCGTAGGTTTCCAAGTGTCGGCCTGAAACAGATAACATATGGAGCGCTGATTTCCAGCCAAGATGAGTTTGTAAATTTTCCGGATGTTCAATAAGAATCTTGCTTATTGTATTTGTTATGCACTCACAGCATGTGTCAAGAATTTCCTTATCGAGCTTCCACGTCAAATTTATGGATTTGAAAATCAACTCCTCTGAGATTTTAGTCAGCTCTGGACGAAGAAAGAAGCTTGAGACATACCTTGAGAAGACCTAAAATGGCTTTCTCTGCAAATGGGATTGGGGAGAAAAGAGGAAACTGAGCAACTACTAGCAAATAATCATGGAAAGAAGGCCAAAACGTCTGGAATCTGTGAATGTTGGCCAAAGCAATGGCAGTTACCAAATCCCAACAGAACCCAACTGTGTCTTCCTCTTCAACTGGGGTGCTGAACTTTTGACCTTTCCCGGCCGCTGCAAATATCAAAGAACGCCCAAGATTCAGCACGGTGTCTTCAGGTAAAGTTGAACTATTGCTGAAGATGCTCCCAATTCGGCACTGCTTTGATAATCTTGAGGTTTCGCTCAAATTCACTCATTCCGAGAGATAATGAATCTTCCATGCTCTCCGCCGATAGAAATTGCGAGAACCGACTAATAGCGTTAGGAGTCTGATTGTCCCCACATTTAGGATCGTGGGAGGGAGAGATGACACCTGATTCAGTACTTAAGTTCGGTGAGGCAGCAATATCAAAATCAATCGCAGACTCAGGGAATAAGCTTAAGCCTTTTGAGTTTCAACAAGCAGTCCACAATATTCCTCCAGCCCGCTCGGATTGAATCTCCGAAGCAGTTTGCAATGGTGAAAATGGCAAGAGTAGCCAATTTTGGTTTCATGTCATTGCTAAAAGCGAACAATGTTTCTTCTGCAGTGGCATAAGGGTTTAGCAATGAAGTGAATTTGGAAAACGAGGAAATGAGCTCGTCAAGTGTATCTTCTAGTCCATAATGAGCTATCCTAGCCACTGACATCAATCCTTCAATGCATTCATGGAACATCTCATCTTCATCGGAATGCTCAAAAAAAGCAGAAAGAGCTGCAATTGATGGACCAGCAACGCAAGCAAACATATCTCTTCCCAGCTGACGATCAAAATCACATTGGATGTAGAGCTGCATAACTTTGGATTGGTTCATCAGCTCTATCCACCTGCCTGGATCCATCTCCGCTAGCAAACCAGTTTGGCCAAAAACAGCGATTGGATTGGTTGAGATTGATTGGAAAAGCTCAGAAAGGTACTCTCTGGGAAGATCCTGCCCCCCATTGATTGCTCTATTGTTCCGGATAAATTCATCCTCGGTCATTTTTTTCTTGACTTGTGGATTATGCTGATCAGTATTGAGCATTATGAGGGAGTAACAAAGGATGAAGACTGCATCCTTGCTAGCAAATACATCTGAGGATTGTTGGTCATAAAATCTATCAGAGAAAGCTTCAAGGATCCGCTGAATCTTTTGGGATTCCCCTGGTAACCGAAAGGCTGCGAGGTAAGTACGGAGTGCCGTGTCAAGAATCATGCCTGAAAATTTGAAGGTTTCTGCGAACTCTCTAAGAGCTTGGAGATGAAACTCATCAGGGTCACCAAGATAATCGCCGATCATGTTCTTGTCTAGTTCTGGTGTGTATCGAAAGAACATAGCAATATCTTTTGGATCTGCCGGATCTGAGACTAATTGACAAAGTTTCAAGTACTCCAAACCTTTCTTCTCGTCTCGATTAAAATGGTCCCTCGCAATCAACAGTTTCTTTTTCTGTGTTCTCCTTACTCTCGAGTGCTCTACCCAAGTCTTCAAATCTAAATCATCTTTGGACTTCTCTTCCCAAAAGGGTCTGTGCTCGGAAATTTCAACTGGATATGATCCGAAAGGACATGGATCACGTTGATTATCAATGTTATCCGCGATGGTATGCATTATGATCACTAGACCTTCAAAGGCTTGAACTTGTATGGTGGTCAACGGGACAGCCCCTGGAAATGCGAGCTTGCATAGCATCTTTCCAATCTCCTCGAAAACGTTCAGGCAGGTAGGATGGCAATCATAGTTGACGTACACTTCCATTATAAATGATGGTTGCCTCAAGAAATTTATAATTGCTTCAACTGCAACTTCTTGGAGGTGAACTGAAGATCCTGTAGAAGCTACTCTCAGTATTACAAACCTGAAAAAGGCTTCTAGTTGAAGACGGATGAACCTGCAGAATTAAACAGAGACAAAGCTCAGAAAATAAAGTTTTGGATGGAATAAATAATCAGTAACTACAGAAACAAAAATCTCACCTCTTAAGAAAGTGATAAATATTCAAAACAATACTGCAGATCATGGAGAATAGAAGCGGGGCTGATCGAGTTCCATAGTGGATCAAATGGTGAAATAGGTCATCCTGAACCATCCTCAAGAGTTTGGGGTGCTTTCCAATTTCATCCCCACCCAACTCTATGCAAGAATTTATCAAAACCAAGGAGAAAAGCTGAACATCCTCATCAGCTGCATGAGATGTAGACCCTTCTGTCTCCACAACTTGAACCACGTTAAGCAATGAGCATAAGAAGTGAAATATGTCAACGGCACAGCGAACTCCATAACCAGAATCTGAATCGGTGCCATCTTCAAAATCCTCCGTATCAGACTCGCATTGCTCGGGTTTTACCTCAATTTCTAACAACCTCGAAAATATAACCTGTAAGACTTCATGCATTGCATATCTTGCACTGCGTTGAAGCAAATCACTCCTGTTCGCAGATTGTTGAACAACCTGGAAACATGTATTCACCAGAGTACAAACAGCATGATCCGAAAGCAAAATTGAAGCGCTGTGTCTCATGACTGCTGTCAAAACCTGTAAAATTCTCAGCATCACAGCTTCTTCACATGCGTGGTTTGTAGTTTCAAGGCGACAAGTGGAAATCCCAGTCACGATACAAGTTATTGAATCTCTAGCTCCAGGGGTCTTCTCGTTGAAGATTTCAAGCCTGAGAATCTTCAAAATGGCCGCCAATGCAACAATTGTGGCGGTCGCAGGAATATTTTCGCCTTGTACCACGTCAAGAAATGGGAGAGATATAAATGGAGGGATCTATGTTTTGCCATTCTTGTTGAGGATTGAAGATTAAGGAACGCAGAGATTTCAAGGAATTAATAATAGTGGTATCGCTTTGACTATCTGAAGTATAAATGGACGGTTCTTGTTGCGGCCGCCGCATCACGGCCAGGACAGCGCCTAGCTCGGTGTTCAACATGCAAGCGGAGGTAATTTCTTTTCTTTTCTTTTTCAGTTGATATGATTTACATGGCTTTCTTTCTTCCTCCTCTCCTCCTGTTGACTCCATTTCTTCTTCTTCTTTTTGAACTTACCAAGGGGAAAATAACGATAAAAACGGCTAGGAAAGGCAGTTGAGGTCCTATAATCAACTAACGAAAGCAAACAGAAAACGGAAATTGATGTTGACAATATTGCTTCTTTTATTTTCAATCCATCTGCTAGAAAAAAAAATGATTTCGAGTTGGAGGCTGTACTTGGAAATGAATATCCTGACACCTGTAAAAGAATGTGTGGCAACCTCAGGAGAAAGGTGACCGTGTTATGTGCTAAACAAGAGGATAGTTTAATCTATCTTCGGGAGGTAAAAATTTGTATGGCTAAGAAGGACTATTTGAAGCCATTTATATCTCCTAATTTTTTTTGAGTTCTGTTGAAGAACATGCCTAAAGAAGTAAATGAATCGGTTGGGTTAGCATCACTCATGCTTTAATAGTCACTACAAAAAAAGGGTGCCGTTAGCAACAGAATTTTGCATCCGGAAATTGTTTTAAACCAATTCCAGGAAAAAAAAAAACATGGTTTGCAACGGATTCGCCGTTGCAAATGTAATTTGCAACGGAAAATTTTGCAACGGATTATCCGTTGCAAACTTTTCCGTTGCAAATTTAATTTGCAACGGACATTCCGTTGCAAATGAAAATTAATTTTCATCACCCCGCGCAAGAATTAATTTGCAACGGATTATCCTTTGCAAAATGTTCTGTTGCAAATTAAATTTGCAACGGACATTCCGTTGCAAATTTTCATCATTAATTTTCATCATTATAGGAAAGGCAGTTGAGGTCCTATAATCAACTAACGAAAGCAAACAGAAAACGGAAATTGATGTTGACAATATTGCTTCTTTTATTTTCAATCCATCTGCTAGAAAAAAAAAATGATTTCGAGTTGGAGGTCGTACTTGGAAATGAATATCCTGACACCTGTAAAAGAATGTGTGGCAACCTCAGGAGAAAGGTGACCGTGTTATGTGCTAAACAAGAGGATAGTTTAATCTATCTTCGGATGGTAAAAATTTGTATGGCTAAGAAGGACTATTTGAAGCCATTTATATCTCCTAATTTTTTTGAGTTCTGTTGAAGAACATGCCTAAAGAAGTAAATGAATCGGGTTGGGTTAGCATCACTCATGCTTTAATAGTCACTACAAAAAAAGGGGTGCCGTTAGGAACGGAATTTTGCAACGGCAAAATTCCATTGCTAAATTTGCATCCGGAAATTGTTTTAGCAACGGATATTCCGTTGCTAAACCAATTCCAGAAAAAAAAAAAAAAACATGGTTTGCAACGGATTCCCCGTTGCAAATGAAAATTAATTTTCATCACCCCGTGCAAGAATTAATTTGCAACGGAAAATTTTGCAACGGATTATCCGTTGCAAAATGTTCCGTTGCAAATTAAATTTGCAACGGACATTTCGTTGCAAATGAAAATTAATTTTCATCATTAATTTGCAACGGAAAATTTTGCAACGGATTGCAAATTAATTCTTGCAACGGAAATTCCGTTGCAAAAGAAAAATAATTTTCATCACCCCGCGCAACATCACCCCGTTTTTTTTTCAAATGTAATTAATATCCATTCTTCTTCGAAAATAAGAAAATAATAAAAATTAAAAATCAGAACTAAGAGCACACGTATATAAATATAGACAAAAATAAGGTGTGCGTCAGGTCGAATATTGTCGGCGGGCGTGTCAGATGCGTACATAGTATTCGCAGAAAAGAATAATAAAAAAATGATAAATTAACATAGCACTCCTACATTCAACATTCAACTCTTCAATTTTGTCTTATCATGGGTAAAAGAGTTATTTTACCGTGCAATAATATGTGAAATCACTGTGACACCTCCTCTGTTAACTCTTAGTTTTTATCTTATATTAGGATAGAATAGTTATTTTACTATAAAAATATAAAAAAATCTCAAAAAAATTATATATTTTAATATAAAACATCAAAAAATTACTAAAAAAAAAGCAAGAAACAATTTTGAAGCATAAAATCAAATAATTCATCACCAGCGCATGCACGTGTGCGTGCTCTGTCAGGTTCTAAGCAATATATCTAACTTAAATCCCATGAGGACTAGCCACAAAAACATGTTTTCATTTTCATTTCAAAACCTTTAATTATGGATAATCCGACCCAATCCGAACTCTCTAACCCAACTTCACCTCCTTCAACTACTCCGAATCTGGCTCAATCTCTTTGTAAGAGCAAGTTCAATGGCAAGATCTATTTTGAAGATTCAAATCTTGAAAATGGCTCTTTGAATAATGTATATTTGATTTTTTTATTGATATGTACTTCAATGGTAAAAGATATTTTGAAGAGCTATTTTTTATATTATTTAAAATATAATGCAATTATTTTGAATTTAGTTTTATAATGCAGTTAATAGGAGTAAATTATACAATTAAATAATTGCTTTGGAAAAACTTTCCAACAATAAAATTATTTTTTTAATCATGTTTAAATTAAAAAAATAAATTTAAATATAATTAAAAGATCCGCAATATTTGAAATTTGAAATTTAAGCTACTTATTGTATGTTTTTAAAGTAATTTGTATGTTTTTTTTTATGATTGTTGTATTTGAAGTTAATTAATGTTACTTATTGTCTTTGAGTGCTAGAAAAACTTAAGAAAATAAAATGAACACATTAATAAATAACCAATAAGTTCAAACATAATTATGGGAAATCCAATCTTTTTTTTATAGTCTCAACCTATTATTTCATGTTTTTTTTTAACGTTGTGTTCGGGGCACGATAATAGGTGCATTTTTAAATAATTCAAAAATATTTTTTGATGTATATTTAAACACTACAATAGTGACTTTATGTTGGAATAGAAGACGTTAAAGTATATATCTAACTGACCCGAGTCGAGTCATTTGATGGTGGATTGAGAATTGTTTTTATGTTTTTATAGTTTTTGAAACAAAAATTTAAAATATTTTTTTATACAATTAAAAAAATTATTTATACTTATATTGTTTAAGAGTTCACAAAAAAGTTGAATATTTATCCTCAAGTTTTTATTTATCTATTTTTTGTCTGAGAATAAAAGATATTATAATTTATGTATTACTCTACAATAAAAAAAAATATCTTCAAACAAATTTATATATTAAATAAAAAAAGGTTTTAATTTCCCACGTCTGTTTGGTTATTGTGGGTTTGAGTAGAAGGCTTTAAAGGTTTGAGCTCCAGCCCTTACATTAAGCCCGAATGAAAGATAAAACCCACTAATAAAGCAGAAAACCCACTCGAGCAACATCTCCCTCTAGAAAGAACTCGGCGGGAAAATACCTTTTCCCAAATTTCCCCATTTTCTTTTTTAAAAACAAGAAATCCCTTAACCCCCAATTTCCACCACCGTAAGCGGTGATGATAAAAGTTCTGAACATGGCGGAGAAGCCTTCTGTGGCGAAATCGGTGGCGACAATACTCTCACGAAATCAGCTTCGAGTGAGAGAGGGAAGGTCCCGGTACAACAAGATATTCGAGTTCAACTACTCCATTAATGGCCAACAATGCCACATGCTTGTCACTTCCGTCACCGGTCATCTCATGGAAGTCGATTTCGAAGATAGATTCCGTAAATGGCATTCTTGTGACCCCGCTGATCTCTACACCGCTCCCGTTCGCAAACACGTCCCTGTGGTGCATCTCCTACCCTCCTTATTTATATTTATATAGGAATATTCTACAAATTTGCGCCTGTTCTGTTTTGATTTTTTTTAAAAAAAAATTGGGATAGGATAAGCTGGACATCAAAAGGACATTGGAGGAGGAAGCGAGGAAGTGTCATTGGCTTGTTTTATGGTTAGATTGTGATAGAGAAGGAGAGAACATTGCATTTGAAGTGATGGAAGTCTGTAAAGGTGTAAATAGAAATCTTACAATAAGGAGGGCACGGTTTTCGGCTCTAATTGAGGGGTCTTTTTTAAGGCCAAGTTTATTTCTTCTTCGTGATGAGTTGGTGTCCTCTTGAGTTTGTGTTTGCTTATGTTTTGATTTTGCAAATGTAAGGGATATTCATGAAGCAGCCCAAAATCTTATTGCTCCTAATCAGTGGTTTTCAGATGCAGTGGACGCTAGGCAAGTGAGTGTCTTGAAAATCTTCCAGTTTTATTGTAGTTGCTATGAAGTTGGTTTCTATAATGCGGGCCATCTTGTGATGTGAACTTTTCATGTTTATGTATTAGCTAAATTCTCTTTGCAGAGTCCTTTTTCTGTAAAAAAGCTGGGAGTTAATAACTGCTGTATTTTTTTCTTATCTGTTCATACTCTGGATTCTTCAATTATGGGAAACAAGATTGAATTTCTTTTATTTGCATGAAATTGATCTCCGAATAGGTGCTTCTTTCACTAGGTTTCAAACGATGTTGTTGAGAGATAGGTTTGTTATTGATTCTGCTCAAGATGATAAAAATCTTGTTCTAAGTTATGGGCCTTGTCAGGTATGTTGATAATTGATAGCTGAAAAGTTTGCACATATCATTTATTTGTGTTTATGAATTTGTCATTGTTCCCCTCTATGAATGCAGTTCCCTACCCTTGGATTTGTTGTGGAACGTTACTGGGAGATTCAATCACATGAGCCAGAAGAGTTTTGATATTCCTTGTTTAATTAACAATTTGTATACTTCAGTTGTTTACATAACTTAACATCAGTGAGAATCCCCGTGTACATATTCCTAAAGTTTTTAATTTTTTATTATAGTTAATTCATATACTTCTCTCTACTTCAGATGTTAATCCTTTTAATTGTTAATGCAACAGATGGCATGTGGAAAATTGGGGGTGTAGGGAAATATTCTCTAAACCAGGTATCTACTAGACAATCAGATTATCTTAATAGATTCTATCTGAATTTTGACCGTTTAACATCTAGAGGTCATTCCTTCCACTTTTGATTCTCACAAGGTGCTTTTTTTTGTGTTAATGATTTTTAATGGCTGTAATTTTTTTTTCTGATCAGCATTAGCACTCCAACTTAATAGATTTTAGAAGATTTGTACATTTTCTGCCCTGTTAAATTCCTACAGATTTGTGTGCCTTTAATATTAATATTATCATATTTGCAGGATCACTGTGAGGAATTTGCTGCCTTTGGAGATACTTGGTCTGCAGATTACAGTATGAATGAAGAGTATGGAACTTGAATTTAAAGTTTTCCTTTTCTGTTGTTCTAGATGCCTTCCTGCTTTTCATCACCTTTTCACTCCCCCCACCGTTCATATTCCATTTAGGATATCTCAATGTTCTCAACATTTACTCATTTTATACTCTTGCTGCAGTATTTTTTCATCTCATTTGGTGGATGTTATGGGGCAAGGTACATTGCGTAGTGTAAGCACTCTACAAGCAAGCATGGAGAAGTTTCAAGGCAGTATGTTCTCTCATCATGAATGTCTGGACCTTGAAATGTTTGGATGAAACACATGCAGGAACGAGTGTGCTGACGAGGATGATCTATACAGCTGAACTGAAACCAGAGCAAGTTCTCGGCCTTTTCACTTGTGTAATATCCAACACAGCACGGCAATGTACATGCCATATCAGTTTGCTTTTTATTTGCCAAGGAATTGAAGTTTTATGTTTCGTGCAACCTGCGGATTATGTGAGAATTTGATGATAATATCAGCCCAGTATGGGTTGGATTCTCCATTGTATTATGAATTTTAATTTATCATTTTTTTTATTTCAACTATATTTATGTTATTTTCAATATTAATAATATTTCAATATTTGCTAGTGCTTTTAAAAGATTTAGTTGTAATTAATTAAAATTAAAATGTATTAAAAATAGAATTTAAAAATATAAATATTTAAATAATATTTTGTCCGTTGCCCTGCCGTTGCAAGTGCAACGGGAAACGGATCAGCCGTTGCAATTGCAACGCCAATCCCGTTGCAACGGCAATGGACCAGCCGTTGCAAATGTGTATTTGCAACGGGATAATTTGCAACGGGTAATCCGTTGCAAACTAAATTTGAAACGACTTGTTTCTAACGGATTGTGTCCGTTGCAAATGCCGTTGTTAATTAATATTAGCAACGGTTTTCTTTGTTATTTGCAACGGATCAATCCGTTGCAAATTGACCTGTTTTTTAGTAGTGAGTTTACATTTGCGCTAAGTGTGTTGAAAATATATGTTGTTGATCGGAGGAGTCTTACTTGGATGTCAAAACACTCCAACCATTCGCCACATCTCCAGGATTGAGCAACCTCGTAGCTTGTGAGACTAGACTGGCATGGACAATGATTCCGCATCCATTAGCACTGCTGAAGCAAATTCCTGCATCGATTTTCATTTGCTAGATCTTCAGAACATCATAACAAGGTGATTAGAGAATTTTGATTTGTAAACAAATTAGAAATGACTTAGTGGCATGACATGAACACTGTTTTTAAGATGTTTGTTTTCCCACACAAAGACAACACCTTCAGGATACAACTAAGCCCTTTAAACCTCTTGAAAGAATAAGAAGAGAAGACAGAAGGAAGAAAATTTGTTCTTCATCTTCTCTCTATTTTGTATATTCAAAACTATATACATAAGCATACTTGGCGGTTCATTTTAATGGAACAACATGACTGATCAATGAACGATCACTTTAATGGAAAAATATGACTGCTCAATGAACAATTTTACTCCAACAATTATATCTGTCAAGTTTCAAATGGCCAAGTGCCAACTGCCATTTTTCCTTCTTTATTCACTTACAAACAAAACCAACAATCCCACACTAGTTTGTAATGAATGTATTTTCACTTGATAGAATTATGCTTACGAGAAGATATTTTGCAATTTAAACCTTCAATTAGTGTTAGAACTTGAATCCTACTAAAGTTATTGGTGTTTGCAGATTAAACAAAAACTTTTATTGTAAAATCAAAGATACTACACACTATCCAAATTCTTTTAGAGGTTTATAACTATCTAGCACATATCATGGTCATCTGCTAAAATCTCATTTCAATGAATATTTACAAGAAAAACCTCACCTCTTGTCAATGTGGCGCCACTTTTATATTCATATAGGTGGAATTATACATGTCTCTATTACATTAGATATGAACTCTGAATTTCATTACGAGCCTACACTCATCCTCCTTTATGTAATAGGGTGCACTAAATACTATCAGAATAGGGTTCAAAATAAATTATCAATGCCCAATAGATACTATAGTAATTTGTTATTACCCATTAAACTAAGAGATAAGCTTTTGGCTAATCCAAAGTTGGGTTCCCATTGTCGATATCTTTAATAATAGGTTTCAACCCCATTCCACTAGTTGTTTTCTTTACCATGTCCTTTTGTGAATGGATCCGCTAAATTGTTCACAGAGTTCACATAGACAATGATGATTATCCCATTTGTAGTCAACTCTAGAGCATTTCCATGTCGAATACTTATATGTCTTGATTTACAATTATAGATATTATTGTAAGCTAGAGACATAGTTGCTTCATTGTCGTAGTATGAAGAAATAGTTGGCATAGGTTGTGGCCATAATTTAATATCTATCAACAAATTATTATCTGTAACATCCATAACAATAAATTATGATTCCATAGTTGAATGAGAGATGCATGTTTGTTTCTTGGATGCCCATCTCCTTTAAGTGTAAAATCCATCATGATGTGGACTTATTATCTACTTGATCTAGTTACCTAGTTTGCATCACAATATCCTTCCAGCACAGTTAGAAAATCATAATAAAACAAACCCAAATTGATTGTTCTTTTTCAGATAGCCAAAGACTCTTGCAATAGCTTTCCAATGATCTGTATTTGGCTTGCTTGTATATCTTGATAACTTGCATGTAGCAAAAGCTATATCCAGTCTTGTACAATACACCACATACATAAGACTTCCAATGATACTAGCATATTCTAGTTGTGCTATCATTTTATCACAATTATCTTTTAACTTCACACTAGAGTCAAATGGAGTATTAACCTCTTTTATATTGAGATGCTTAAACTTATCAAGCATTTTCTCAATATAATATGACTGATTAAATGCATAACCATTATTATGTTTCTTAACTTTGATACCTAAAATTGTGTCCACTTCACCAAGATCTTTCATTTTAAAAATAGAAGTGAGATACATTTAGGTTTCAACTATTCCAATCATATTGGTGATTAAGATCAACATGTCATCTATATAGAGACAAATAATCACACCAAAATCTTTTGTAAATTTGGAATACATACATTTATCTGCACCATTATGATGAAAACCATTTAACAAAATTGCTTTGTCAATCTTCTCATACCATTGTTTCAGAGTTTGCTTTAAACCATACAAAGACTTTACCAATTTACAAACTTTGTTTTCATTTCCAAGAAGTATAAACTCTCATGTTACTTCATATACACTTCATCCTTTAAATTTCCATTTAAGAAAGTCGTTTTAACATCCATTTGATGAACATATAATTTATAAATTGATGCTAAAGCAAATAAAACTCTAATGGATGTAATTCTTTCCACTAGAGAATAAGTGTTGAAATAATCCTTAATCTTTTTTTGAGTAAAGCCTTTGGCAACTAATCCTGCCTTGAAAGTTTGTATAGAATCATCATTATTGTATTTTCTTCTAAACACCCTCTTACATCCTATTGGCATAGAAGCTAGAGGTAAATCCACTAGGACCCAACTATCGTTAGACAATACTGAATCCGTTTCATCATTTACCACTTATTTCCAAAAGGCAACACCCCTGTAAGACATAGCTTCATAAAATATCTTTGGATCATCCTCCACATTTAGGATCATAGGTGTCATTTTCAATACTATATTTCTATCACTTCCACTAAAAATATAATTAAATTAGTAGAAATAAAATATGCATATAAGTGTTTTTCCTTTCTAACCTTTTGACTCCTAGGTTCACTTGAACCTTTTACTTTCGGTTTTTTATGTTTTTCACTTAAAGTTAAGTTAGGAGTCATTACTTTTAGATCTGGTTCTTGCACATTTGAATCACTTATTAATTTATCTTCGATAAATTCTACATGTAAAGATTCAACTATCACATTAGTTTTTAAATTCAAAAGCCTATAAGCTTTTGAATTTTGTGCATAACCAACAAAAACACTTATAAGACCTTTAGGTTCTAATTTTGTTCTTTCAGGATCAAGAACTTTATAAAAATCTATACACCCCCACACTTTAAAATAATTCAGATTTGGTTTTCTACCATTCCATAATTTATAATGAGAAACTTATAATTTCTTAGATGGTACTTTGTTATGAATATGACATGCAGTAAGCATCACTTCATTCCATAAATTTATTTGGTAACTTAACATTCAAAAGCATGACATTGACCATATCTACTAAGGTCTTGTTTTTCCTTTTATCCAGTCCATTATGTTGTGGTGTATAAGGTGCAGTCATTTGATGAAATATTTCGTTTTTCTCACAAAATGTAGAAAACTCCTTAGAAAAGTATTCACAATCTCTATCACTTCTAAGAATTTTAATTTTCCTATATTTTTTTTATTTTCTACCAATTTCTTGAATTCTTTTAATTTCTCAAAAGCTTAAAATTTAGTTCTAAGCAAGTAAACATAGGTAAAAACGAGAATAATCATCAATGAAAGTTATGAAATATCTATTCCCTCCCCTTGTTAACATACCATTTATTTTACATATATTAGAATGCATTAACTAAGTAATTGAGAAATTCTTTCAACCTTAGGAAAAGGCTTTTTAGTCATTTTTGCTTGATTACATAATCCACATTTATCATTATCATCATGCTAATATGAAATATAACCATGCTTACACATATATTTTAAATATCTATAATTTAGATGACCTAATCTGATATCCCAAATAAAATAAATAGATTCAATCATATAAGAAGAAACAACATTAATTTCATTAATATTGAACTTAAACATGACATCACAAGAATAACATTTTCCCACAAACTTCCCACTCTTAGTTACAATAATCTTGTCAGACTCTATAACAATATTGCGGCCTTTCTTGCTCAACAGACTAATAGATAAATTTTTTTTTCTTATTTCTGGAACATGAAATGCATTAACTAAAGATATTTTTGTCCAAAAGTAAAGTACAATTCAACAACTCCTTTTCCCAAAATTTGGTAGAATTATGGTTGCCCATCAAGACCTCTTTAGGTTTTTTCAATTCTTCATAAGTCTTGAACCATGATTTGTTGTTGCAAACATGAACTGTTGCACCAGAATCCAACCACCAATCTGAATTCTTCACAATAGTTGCCATATTTAATTTAGTGTTTATTCCAATTTGAATGTTTGAAACCATGACAACTAATTTCTTGACTTCATGGTCAACATATTCACTTTGTTTACACCATTTTTCTTTTTGAAATTCTTGTATCCACACTCTTTTATTTTCCCAGTGTCTCTTCTTGGGATTTGAGATACTATAGCTAGATTGATCTTCAAAATGGCATTCCAAATTTCCATCTTCCTCAAGCATCCACTTCCTTTCCTTCAACTGTTACTAGAGCATATATTTCTGTTTCCATACCATCATCAATAATCTATGCTTTTAGTATGAAGACTTGCAGGTGATAGAGTTTAGGTAATATGAAAATTCCTTTCACCACATCCATTCATTCTTAGATATCTTATGTTGGATAGACATTTCATGCCATATGAATTTCTTTAAGTGGAGCACCAGAGATATCTAACCTCTTCAATATCCTGAGCATGTGCAATGATGGTAGACGGCTTAAACTCTAACAATCTTTGAGCAACAATGAAGTAAGACCCATTAAATCAATGATAGAATCAAGCAAACATTTAATAGCTGTTTCTCACAGGTCGAGGACCTTCAGCCCATGCACTTGCTTAAAAAATGAGCCTGCAATGAATTACAACCTATAATGATCACTTAACAATAAGTTTGACAAATTTGGACTCCTCGGTGAATGCCCGGAACAAATCTCTTTAATTTGGTTGTGCATTAGTGAAACACTCGTAAGTTTCTCACTCAACTCCTTTGCATCCGACAATTCTCTTAATTGTGCAACAACTATAACAATGGCTTGAGAGTTCTCTTCTAGTATTTGGATGGCCATGTCCTAATTAATTCATGCATCTTGGCATAATCGCCATCATCCAATCTTTCTAATAGGCATACTTTTTCAAGTCTATCAACCATTGTATGGCCTTTGTTAATTTCTACCTCCCTACTCTTCTGCCATTTTACCACTCCCTCATCAATCAAATACTTTATTAGATTTTGTCTAGGGATTGCAAAGTCTTCAAGAAATAATCCACAAAACAAGAAACATTACCAGAGAGCTATATCACTTAGGTGGGAATGACTAAAATCTCAATATTCAAAATACCTCATCTTCCATTTTATCTAGTGTAACTCTTGATTGTATGAGGTCCTCTAAAGCATCGCTCCATTCATGCATGTCATCTACCCCCTTCATGGTTCCAACAATCGTTTTAATTCCTAGTAGCAAACTAGCATACTGCTTTTTGATATCTCTTGCAATTCTTCCACTTGTGGAGAAAGTGGTCTGTCATGTCCAAGTTCCTCCATGAACAAAGATGGATTCTCATTTTAGATGATTTGTGGAACTCCTTTAAAACACATGAAGAGGGGAATTCCTGACTTATTAAAAGGATGCAAGTTGCTTATAACAACTCGATTAGAAGCGGTTTGTCAACAAATGAATAGCAAAAACAAATTAGTTCTTATGACAATTTTGCAACTCTGTGCCCTAACTCCTCTTCATTGGAAAAACATAATTCTATACGTTTTGCGATCTTGTTTTACAATTTATGAATGCTAAAGTCTCGAGACACGGTTACCCAGTAAACATGATGAGAAATATTTGAACTTTGTAGAAGCTCGTTATAGATATGTTTCAGCATTGTATTTTTATTAGCTCCCTCATCCCGCAAATACCAATAGTTGAGACTTCATCATCTGTCAATCATGACCACATCGCATTCCTATTCTCTTCAAATGCTTGACCCACTATCTTTATAGAGCTAGTAAGTAAAGGAGCTCCTCTAGTCTTACTTGGGTTGTGTCTAAGGCATCCAGAAGAGCTACCTCCTACATTAGGCTGCACTAATATTCCACTATTGTTTGCCACATCCTCCTGCTCCAGTTGTGTCCTTCCAGCATCCACATACAAAAGGTCAAGTTTTGCGTTGCTTTGTTCTAACACTTGAACCACTAGCTATGTCCTCACACCATTTAAGTTTTGTGAATCATTCATGATGACATTGTTGTTTACTGATGGAGAACAAAGTTGAGCATTTGTTGGTTGGGATGGATCTCCTTGAGGCTCATCAACTTGATTAAATGATGGCCTCTCATGAAAGCTACCTAAAACCGAAAGCTCCTCATCTTCAACAATGATTCTAGCAATGCAATCTTCGAGTGAAAGATCTTGTCGTTGGTGTGCCATCATCATTTCATTGTTTTGTTGTTGTGCTGAAGGTGAAATGGCATTAGTGACCATGTTCTTGCATTAGCCTGCTACGGTTTTAAGTTTCTTCTCTGGAGGGCCATCTGTTGCTGCAATAGCTGCATCTTGTATATCTTGAGACACTTGTCCATAAATTCTAACACTACGACCTTTAAGTCTTGGTAAATGGAGTTTGTTCCTCGAAATGGAAATATCTTTGGGAAATCCATGCCCACAAAACTTACACCCTATGCGACTATCATCCATTTGCTGAGCATATTCCCAAAAAAAATTGTCAACATGATTCAAAACTGGATCATTCAGTCGAAGCATTTTGACAAGTCGCTTGGTAGAAAAAAAGAAAAAAGATTTGTCAACATGATGCCAAAATGGATCGATCAGGGTAAAAATATTGAATGGAAGTTACATTAACTGTAAAAGGGAAGGTTGAAATAAAATAACAAGTTAAAAACAGTAAAGAAATGAAAAAAAAACAATGAATTCAAAGATTATAAGAATTGAGAATGACAAATTGATTTAGTTTTGGGAACTACAAAAAATGATCCAAATCTAAAGTTTCTCAATAAAATTTCTACACTTAAGAGATCGAAACAATAATAAGATGGGAAGAAGAAAATATAATATACCTGGATTCAGTTATTGATGTTCTTCAAGTGCTTGTTTGTTGAAGCAATATATATTCAGAAGAAGAAGAGATCAGAGAAGATTATTATCGATTAATCTAGTTCATTATGATGAAATGTGGAAAGGAAAATGGTTAAATTGTTTGAGAATAGGAAGTAGGCAAAAAACTTGGTTTGAAATCAAAATATTTCGTTCCAATTGAAAAAACAAAATACCAACCGAAACGGAATTTACAACCTTGGTTGAGATGGTGCTACCATTTTTTTTAAATAATACATTAAAATAATTGTTTTTCAATTAATTTTAGTATTCGTATATTAAAACATTTCAAAAATATAAAAAAATTTAGATTTTTAATGAAGTATATCAAACAAGCACTAAATACTCTTCCATCAAGTAATATTTTAAAATAATGAGAGGAAATTTCAAGTTAGGAGTTTAATGAGTTGAACTGTTTACTTTTTATTATTTTTAAAAACAATTTAAATGACATCATTTTCAAAATAAATAAATAAAGGATATTGAGTGTTTTTTCATCTCAATTCTCTGTTGAAACTTAAATAAGCCCAGGTTCTAGTAAATAAATAAATAAATAAAGGACCGGGAATCACGGAATAACCCACAGGTAAAGTTAGGTTTAAAAACACTGCTAATCAAGCTGGTATTCTGAGTCGAAAAGAATTTGGCCACTTTAGCAAAGGAAAGCAGCAAGCTGTGTTTCACAATTTTCCTTTTTGTTACACTGTAACTTGTTTTAACCCTGTCACTAACAACTCACCTGGCAATGTAAAGCACAGGCAATTAATTGAGATGCAAATCCCTTGTGATCCCTCCCGCACCTATAGCAGTTTTCTTTAGAAATTTGGGATGGTTTATGAGCAAACTTTTCATCAGAGAGAGAGCTGAATTCTTGGAGAATATGAATGTCGACTGAGGGTTTATGAATGCTAAAGCAATAAACTAGGATATATTCTCCATGCATGCATGTGTATGGTTTTGAGACTAGACAATGGTATGAATCTCGGTTAGGTCTACAATACATCTTGATGGTGAGTTGCTTTGGTACAATGGTAGAGATTTATAATGTTGCTTATTATCCTTTTAATAATGAATCTGTTATTATTTATAAAGTTTTCGGGCTTTAGAAATTGAAAACACAAGTCTGAGAGTACGTATATAAATTACAGAAAAAACGAAACAAAACTACTAACACTAATAGATCCAAGGAATCGCTCCTAGAATGAAAACCAAAACTGACGTAGCGGAAATTATAACAAAAGGACACCGCCTTTGATTATTATTGATAACTCGAATCCACGAACTTAAGAGTAACAAAAAGGAATAAAATTGCAATCAAAATTGAATTAGTGACTTAACTAGTATTGGCTGTCTTTATATATATGCAACTAATATTACATTCAGCACTCACACAAAAAGAGTAATAAAACAATTAAAGAAAATTGACGTTAACAAAACATGAATCTAGTCTTGACTTTAAGCAGTAAATAAACATAATTTGGAAACTAAAGGATCTTCAGAGATAAGGACTTTTATTGCTTGTCCGTTGGAGATTTCACCAGGTCAACATTCCTTTCGAAGCTCCTTCCTTTTATGGTTCCATTTGGGACGTGTGGCCCTTCCGTAGTGTGTCCTACATCAGTCTCTCCTTCCTGAAAAGAACTCGACCTCGAGTTATTCGTTGACTCCAAAGGTATGTCTGGTGGATAATACTCGAATATATCAGCCACGTTGAAGGTGGGTGAAATGGACATATCTCGTGGCAGCTCCACCACATAGGCGTTGTCGTTGATTTTCTTCAGGATCTGGTAGGGCCCGAATTTCTTGTCACTGAGCTTGTTATATGACCCGACTGGCATCCTTCCCTTCCTTAAATGGACCATCACTAGGTCACCCACGTTGAAAATGCGTGCACGTCGTTTGTTGTCTGCAGCTGCTTTATACCTGGCATTGGACTCTTCAAGATTCTTTCGCACTTCTTCTTGGATGGCCTTAATTCGGTCGGCCATGTTGTCAGCTGTGATATTCATACCTGGAAGTCTTGGTAAAGGGACTAGGTCCAGTGCATGGCTGGGTGGTTTGTTGTAGACTACTTGGAATGGTGTTTTCCCAGTAGATCAATTTACCATGCTGTTAAAAGCAAATTCAGCTTGTGCAAGAGTAAAATCTCATTGTTTCGGTTTTTCTCCGGAGAGACAACGGATTAAATTACCCAATGTTTCTGTTCACGACTTCGGTCTGTCCGTCTGTTTGTGGGTGGCTAGTGGTTGCTGAACTTCAATGTGGTGTCGAATCTCCGCCATAAGGTCCTCCAGAAATGGCTTAAAAATTTAGTGTCCCTATCATATGTGATGGACTTAGGGACTCCATGAAGACGAACAATTTCTTTGAAGAATAAATTAGCAATCTGGACTGCATCCGCCGTCTTTTTACAAGCAATCAAATGTGCCATTTTTGAGTACCTGTCAACCACAACAAACACAAAGTCAAATCCTCGCTGAGTTTGTGGGAGTCCTAAGATGAAATCCATCGAAAGATCTTCCCAAGGAGCTGCTGGAATGGGTAACGACATATATAGTCCCGTGTTCTGGGTTTGGCCCTTGGAGGCTTGGCAAGTGGGGCAACGCCTGACATGGTTGCCTACGTCTCTCTTTAATTGTGGCCAATAATACCTTTCTTCCACAAGTGCCACCGTTTTGTCACGGCCCAAATGACCCCCCAATCCACCACCATGCAGCTCTTGAATCACTTGTTCCCGTAGGGAACCTCTCGGGACACATAGTTGGTTTCCTTTAAATAAGAACCCGTCTTGCACGTGCATGCCTTTGTGAGAGAGTCCCTGCTGGCATTGTTCCCACATACGGCTAAAATCTTCATCTTCTGCATAAAGCTCTTTCAGGTGGTCAAACCCAACGACTTTAGCCCGCATAGTCACCAGTAGCAGCCTCTTTCGACTTAGGGTGTCAGCCACTTTGTTGAGCTGGCATGTCTTGTGTTTCAAATTGAATGAAAATTGCTGAATGAAAGAGACCCACCTTGCATGCATGCGATTTATGTTATGCTGACTGTTAAGGAATTTCAGTGCTTGGTGATCACTGAATAGAATGAATTCCCGTTGCACCAAATAATGCTCCCATACTTTTAGTGCTCGTGAATACAGCATACAATTCTAATTCATATGTGGACCATTTCTGGCGCGCTTCACTCAGTTTCTCGCTATAGACAGCGATAGGTCTCCCCTCTTGAGAAATGACAGCCCCAACACTTATAATGGAGGTATCACAATCGACCTCAAATAATTTGTCGAAGTCGGGTAGCGCCAAGACTGGGGCAGACGTCAACAATGCTTTAATTTGTTTGAAACTCTGCTCGGCATCAGTACCCCAATAGAACTTCCCCTTCTTCATACACTCAGTAATGGGGGCCATAATACGGCTGAAGTCCTTAACAAACCGTCTGTAAAAGGTGGCGAGGCCATGAAAACTGCGCACTTCGCTGACAGTCTTTGGCGTGGGCCACTCTTGGATGGCACGAATCTTCTCTTTGTCTACTTGAATACCGTCAGCGCCAACAATAAATCCCAAGAACAACAAGTTTTCGGTCTTGAACTTACACTTTGGCAAAATTAACATATAGTTTATTCTGCTGTAGGACCGTTAGAGTCTTCCTCAGGTGTTCAAAGTGGTCATCCTCATTCCAACTGTAAATCAATATATCATCAAAATATACCACTACAAATCTGCTAATAAAAGGTTTAAGTACCTGATTCATTAGTCTCATGAAAGTACTGGGTGCATTGGTCAACCCAAATGGCATTACTAGCCACTCGAATAACCCTTCCTTCGTTTTGAAAGCCGTCTTCCACTCATCTCCGGGTCTAATTCGGATTTGATGGTATCCGCTTCGTAGATCGAGCTTTGAAAATAATTTTGCTCCGGCCAGCATATCGAGCATGTCTTCCAGTCGCGGAATGGGAAATCGATACTTGATTGTTATTTTGTTGATGGCCCTACTATCAATACACATACGCCAGCTGCCATCCTTCTTTGGAACCAACAAAGCTAGAACGGCGCATGGACTCAAACTTTCTTGTACCAACCCCTTCTGTATCAGCTCTTCAACTTGTTCTTGTAGTATTTGATTCTCCTTTGGACTCATTCTATAATGGGGTCTGTTTGGAAGGCTAGCACCAGGGATTAGATCAATTTGGTGCTGGATATTACGCATGGGAGGTAATCCTTCGGGCAATGCAGAGGGCATGATCTCCTGGAATTCGACCAATAGTGGTTGAACCGAAAGGGGAATGTTTAGGGGTTCAATACTAGTTTGGTCAATCACCACTACTGCAAAGATCTCCTATGCCTCCTTCACTTCTTCCATAAATTTCCTCCCTTCAATTAAACACATGGATTTCGGTCCCGTTGATGATTCTGCCTTGGTTGAAAATTCTTCATTTATAGGACCCAACACCACCTTTCTGTCCCCCTTTCATGAAGATATAAACATTGTCACGACCTTTGTAGGTGACATCCATATCAAACTGCCATGGTCTCCACAAAATCATATGACACACATCCATTTCAACAACATCACACACTATCTCGTCCACATAGTTTCTTCCAATAGAGAACTGAACACGGCAGATTTCCGTGACTTTAACTTCTGCCCCTCGCCGTATCCACCCAATGCTATATGGACATGGATGTTTCTCTGTCTTCAATCCCAGTTTTCGTATCATGTTCTTGGATACAATGTTCTCACTGCTGCCATTGTCTATTATCACATCACATACCTTTCGGTTGACAGTGCACCTGGTTTTGAATATGTTGTGCCGTTGTGTCTTCTCCTTTTGCTTTGGAGTCAACAACAGTTTTCTGATTACTAGTGCATGGGAGAGACGTTCTCCATCATCCCCCTCAGTTACCTCATTCTCATCATAATCGTAGGCAGTCTCATCCTCCACTCCTTCGCTTTCCAGGATCAGCCTCCTCTTCTGCCCCAATTAAGTTAACTGTGCCGCGTTTTGGACATTGATTTGAACGGTGTCCAGGTTGCCCGCACCGATAACACTTATCCGATGAAGGTCTGGAATAAGGATTTCTCGGCGCCTCCGTCACTGCAGCCCCTGCTGTGTTTGTTGGTAATCGGTTGTGACCAGTTCCCCTAGGGGTGTAATTCTGAGGTGGTGGGTTCATAGGGGCCTTTCCCTTTGATGGCCCTCCACTCGATTGCTCGTAAGAGCTTACTGGGAATGCTGCAACCCTGTTTCGTCCCAGTTGTGTTTCTGCCTTAATAGCTAAATTAATAGCTTCGGTCAAGGAGTATATAGTCTGCATAGAGACTCTATCTTGAATGTTTAGCCTCAAACCACCAACAAATCTGGCAATTTGTTGTGCATCAGTCTCTTGCAGATTGTTCCTAGATGACAATCGATGGAACTTCTCAATATATATTGGAACTGAACGGTTCCCTTGGCGACAATCTTGGTATTGTTGAAACAGTATTTGTTCATAGTCTGGTGGAAGGTATCGGCTGTGGAGAAGTCGCCTCATCTTTGACCATGTTTGAATCATTCCCTTTCCTTGTCGCATGCGTGTGAGCTGTAGCTGCTCCCACCAAGCAGATGCGCCTCCCATCAGTTTGTAAGCAACTAATTTCACCCTTTTATCTTCTGGAATATCCATGTAGTCAAAGAATCTCTCTACCATTGCCAGCCAATCAAGGAATCCTTCAATTTGAAGTTGTCCATTGAAATTGGGCAAATCCATCTTCATCCTGAACATCTGGTTCCCTCGCCCCCCTGCATTTGCATTGTAAGGATTCTGCCGGTGATGTCCAAAGACATGCCCAACATATTTCTCATCATCACTTAACTCTTCCTCGTAGGCCAGGTGCCTGCGTGGAATTGGAAGGTTTTCACGATTGGGGTTATTTCTTCCCCTGTCCCTCTCGGGACCTTCCTCAACTTCATAACGATGGTTGTTTCCTGTAGTTAGACTAGCGAGAGTTGCCTGAATGGCTAGTAATGCTTGCTGGGTTTCCTGCTGGAAAGCTCTAAATTCAGCTTGGTTGATCACGTCGTTCTCACGGTTCCTTCCTTCTGGGTTTTCTCGTGCATTTGACGTGTTTGCCATCTGAATAGAGACACGCTCTGATACCACTTGACGTAGCGGAAATTATAACAAAAGGACACCGCCTTTGATTATTATTGATAACTCGAATCCACGAGCTTAAGAGTAACAAAAAGGAATAAAATTGCAATCAAAATTGAATTAGTGACTTAACTAGTATTGGCTGCCTTTATTTATAGGCAGCTAATATTACATTCAGCACTCACACGAAAAGAGTAATAAAACAATTAAAGAAAATTGACGTTAACAAAACATGAATCTAGTCCTGACTTTAAGCAGTAAATAAACATAATTTGGAAACTAAAGGATCTTTAGAGATAAGGACTTTTATTGCTTGTCCGTTGGAGATTTCACCAGGTCAACTTTCCTTTCGAAGCTCCTTCCTTTTATGGTTCCTTTGGGACGTGTGGTCCTTCCGTAGTGTGTCCTACATCAAAAACAACACAGCACTAGGGTTTTAAAGGAATCACACTCCCTGATGAGGAAAGCATCACACTCTCAAAGTAAAACTCAGCATTTTATTCATAATAATCTGGTCATATTCCATTGAAATACTAGAAGCATATTTATTCCAGCTTGAGCTATTGCTAATCATTTGGATTCCAATCTAGTAAAGCATAAGGATTCCTATTTAAGAAACATAAACAAGCCCTTTTTTGTATCTCAGGTTTATGAATGCTAAAGCAATAAACAAGGATGTATTATCCATGCATGCATGCAAGTTTTGAGACTAGAGAATGGTATGAATCTCTGTTAGGTCTACAATACATCTTGATGGTGAGTTGCTTTGGCACAATGGTAGAGATATATAATGTTGTTTATGATCCTTTTAATAATGAATCTGCTATTATTTATAATGTTTTTGGGCTTTAGAAATTGAAAACACAAGTCTGAGAGTATATAAATTCAAGAAAAAACAAAACAAAACTACTAACACTAATAGATCCAAGGAATCGCTCCTAGAATGAAAACCAAAACAACACAGCACTAGGGTTTTAAAGAATCACACTCCCTGATGAGGAAAGCATCACACTCTCAAAGTAAAACGCAACACTTTATTCATAATAATCTGGTCATATTCCATTGAAATACCAGAAGCATATTTATTCCGGCTTGAGCTATTGCTAATCATTTGGATTCCAATCTAGTAAAGCATAAGGATTCCTATTTAAGAAACATAAACAAGCCCTTTTTTGTATCTCAGGTTTTATCCTTAATCCTCATCCTTTTTTCTCTATTATTAGGACTGTATTTCAACTTGTGTTCATGAGTTGGTCGTGTTAGAGAATAATATAAATCATATTATGGGACCTCACTTACAAGCTTAAGCTTTTAGGTGAGATGGTTCCTTGACATGGTATCAGAGCCTTGTTGACCCAGCGGTCACAAGTTCGAATCTCACCACCCCCATTCTATTTGATAAAAATCAAGCACAAGGTAATGTGGGTCTGTGCAAGTTTCAAGCCCAAAGGGCTTTCACTTGAGGGGGGTGTTAGAGAATAATATAAATCATATTATGGGGTCCCACTTACAAGCTTAAGCTTTTAGGTGAGATGGTTCCTTGACAGGTCGGACTCCACCAACTTGTTGACTTTAAAGATAAAATCGCAGCAGTCGGAAAGGTTACCTGAAGAGTGAAGTACTAGTGACTGAAGATTAGTAGAGCCACTATTGTTTGGGAGTTGGGACAACGTTTCAAACACCGTTTCCAAAAAAATCATTTTATTTTATTTTAAATAAATATGTTTTGGTGTTTTTAGATCATTTTGATGTGTTGATGTCAAAAATGATTTTTAAAAAATAAAAAACATCATTTTGATGTATTTCGGCATGAAAAACACTTTGAAAAAGCTACTGCAAACAGCTCTCCCAAACAGGCCCATATGACTTCTTGCAAATTAATAGCAGTCCAAAAATTGCCAAAGATAATTTTGGGAGTTTTTGCCAGGATCAGAGTCAAATGGCATGATTTTCGGCAAGATTTTCCACACGGCAAATTAATAAGACCATTATCATGCAATGGGCTGCTTCCATCTCTCAGTCGTGATGGGTTCTAATCCGATACTCTCAAAATCAAATGGTATAAATTTCCACGAACCTTTTGTCAATGCCTGGGAGCTTTTTTCCCAAGGAAGACTTTGACTTAGGCGTCAACTGAACCCTCTGTCTTTTACTTTTGATTAAAAAGTTAGACTTCCCAGTACTATATTTACAGATATTCTGATACCATGTTTCCATAATATACGTATACATGATTTTACATTCAAATAATTATTTAAAGAAAGCTTACTTTGATCCATAGCATGAATGTAATTTGATGGCAAAAAACATGTTTCTCGTCTAATATTTAATTATTTTCCCGTATATCTGTTGATGGAAGAACTTTGAAGGTATGATTTGTTAATTTGATATTTGACCTTTGAATTTTATTTAAAAAAAATATATTTTGAGATTAATTTGTTGCTCAATTTATTGCATATTTGATATTATATTTTTATTTTTATTTGGATGGATTTTAAAAATATATTCTCTTTAAGAAATAACAAGTGAATATTTTTTTTATTTTAATAAATTGATATAAAAACATAAAATTTTTGATTTTTAGATCCAATTAACAGACGGCGAATCAAAGTCTTCGATATCTCTTCCACGCTTTTGAAAGTTTCATTGAATAAGGTCACACCCATAATTGCTTGTTGAAGGCAGCTAATTGCTGGGAAATTGTCTTAATATTTTGCCGTGTGGAAAATCTTGCCATTTGAATGCGTTGCCCCACAACAAGCAAGAGCTATAAATTTCCTTGCTCCCTTTCCTTCGTAGTTTACCTTTTATCTTTGATTACTACTGCATTGCTAGTATTTGCAAGAAAGCATATTCTTTCTCTGATACAATATTGCCTCCACTAACCTTCAGTCCTCATTACTTTACATCTAGCCTTTCCGATTGCTGCAATTTGATCGTTAAAGTCACCAAGTAGCTGGAATCCGACCACCTCATAAACACCATACAGAGGTAACATTTGAGATTGTTTCTACTGGTTGCATGCTTGCAGTCTTTTTTCGTTTCATCTTTTCAACAATATTAACTGTTGCAGAACAGCAATATTACACCAGGAAGATTGCCAAAGAAAATAATTGTTCCATTGGATTTTACGTTGTCATGATTTTGCCAGTAACTCTTCTTTGCTTCTTGTTAACTATATGTAAATTTAGGGACTGACATGGATTTTAATAAACGTGTTTGTGCTGTTGAAAGAAAGTGGCGTCCTGTTAGAGAGTAATATAAATCATATTCTGAGACCTCACCTAACAGTTTAAGTTGTTAGGTGAGATAGTTTCTTAACATGGTATCAAAAGCTTTGTTGACCGAGCGGTCACGAGTTCGAATCTCACCACTCTCATCCTATTCATATTCTATTTGATAACAGTCAAACACAATGTATTGTGGGCATACGTGCAAGTTTTAAATCTAAAAAGTTTTTTTACTTAAGAGGGTATGTTAGAGAATAATATAAATTATATTTCTAGAACTTTAACCAACAATTTAAATTGTTAAGTGAGATGGTTCCTTAACATTTTTCAGTTCTGATATGTCAAACTAAGGCACCTGGAAACAGTATTGAGCAGCTAAAATCTCTCTCCGATCGCTGCAATTTCATACCTGGTGGATACTTACTCTTCTTTGCATCTTTCATGTTTTAATTTCATGTCTTTACTCGTAACAATAACTTGAAAGGTTTACGTTCAGATAGATCATGATTGACCAGTTTATTGAGTTCCTTGTAGGTCTTCAAGTACAATATCATTCTATTTTAGAAATGCAGAAAGAAAAACGCAAGCAATCCAAAGATGAAGAAGACGATTCAAGCTCGCGAAAGAGAAGAAAAGCTGACCTCAGCAAGCCTGTCAGTTTTATCTCCACAGGTAAGTTAGAAATATCTCGTGCTGAGAGCATAATAATAATAAATTCCTTGGTAAATGAGTTTTCGTAAAATCGGATCGTGACATTCCATCCTGCTCGGTTGCTATGAAGTTGAAGAAAAAGAGGGAAAAATAATGTATTCTTTGTTCAATGTTTTTTTTTAAATATATTTTTTAATTAGCTCTTCTCGATATTCTATTTACAAGTCTATGTATTATAGACTTCATGTCTTTTAAATCAAGATTAAACTATTCATATAAATTTTAATCTAATAAGAAAAACAAGCATTCCAGTAAATTAGTCTATTAAACTATGATTCTTCTTTTATCTAATAATGATAAAACCTTAAATAGATAAAAATCTTAATATAATGGAGTTTTAATAATATTAATTTTTTTTACAAACTTTGAATCAATATTAAATTTCATTTCATTAGTTTTGGGAAAGCATTTGATAAATAAGATTCAATGATTATTTTGATTTTTATTATTTGCTGAGATCACTTCCTATTGTTCTTTATTTCTCATTACTAAATAATGGAAGTGTTGAACAATACCAACTATTATGAACCCCTTTGTTTATGTGAAAGTACTATCACAACACATTCAAATGAAACAACGAGAGTTTCTGCAGGTGCCATGACAGAACAAGATCAGTCATCTCGTTGTAGACCAAATGGGGCCTACGATGTATTTCTAAGTTTTAGAGGAGAAGATAATCGCAAGAATTTTACAGATCATCTATATACCGCCTTAGTCCAAGCAGGAATCCACACTTTTCTAGATGATAATGAAATTCCTAGAGGTGAAGAGATCTCCAAACATCTCCTCAAGGCAATTCAAGAATCAAAGATATCCATAGTGGTCTTCTCAAAAGGATATGCTTCGACTACATGGTGTCTTAATGAACTTGTAGAGATTCTTGAGTTCAAAAATAGGAAAACTGGTCAGATTGTTCTTCCTATATTCTATGACATTGATCCTTCAGATGTGAGAAAACAGACTGGCAGTTTTGCAAAAGCATTTGATAAGCATGAAGAATGTTTTAAAGAAAAAGTGAAGGAGTGGAGAAACGCTCTTGAGGAAGCCGGAAATCTCTCTGGATGGAATCTCAATGATGTGGAAAATCGGTATGCCTTTTTTTCTCTAAGATTCATTTGCACACATATATGGAGTAATTATACGTTCTTTAGATTTTACCATATGATACAATAAAAAAATAGGCATACTTAATTGTCTTTCTATTAAGGACTTGCTTTTGTGGATGAGCAGGCACGAATCAAAATTAATCCAAGTCATCATCAAGGATGTGTTGAATAAATTGGATCCCAAGTACATAAATGTTGCTACTAACCTGGTAGGTATTGATCGCCTTGTCCAAACTATTAGTGACTTCTTAAGTATGGCAACAAATGATGTTTGCATAGTGGGCATACATGGGATGCCAGGAATAGGAAAGACGACGATAGCAAAAGTTGTATTTAATCAACTCTGCTATGGATTCGAGGGTAGTTGTTTTCTTTCGAATATCAATGAAACATCAAAACAATCAAATGGTCTCGTTCTCTTACAAGAACAACTTCTTCATGATATCTTAAAACAAAATGTTTCCACTATCAATAATGCTGATAGAGGAATGGTTTTGATCAAAGAAAGACTTTGTCACAAAAGAGTTATTGTTGTTGTTGATGATGTGGCTCAGCAGTACCAACTAAATGCTTTGGTGGGAGAGCGAAGTTGGTTTGGTCCAGGAAGTAGAGTGATAATTACAACCAATGATGAACGCTTGCTTTTTAAAGTGGATAAAAAATGTCAGGTCGAAGAATTGAAACGAGATGCATCCCTTCAGCTTTTTAGTAGGCATGCCTTCAAGGACAACAAGCCACCAAAAGATTATGTTAAGCTTTTCGAATGATGTAGTTGATTACTGTGGAGGGATTCCTTTATCCCTTGAAATTCTAGGTTCTAGTTTGTTTGCGAAAAACAAATCTAGATGGAAATGTGTGATCGCCAAATTGAGAATAATTCCAAACCATGATATTCAGGAAAAACTTAGAATATGTTTTGATAAACTAGATGATCGTAAACTACAAAAAACATTTCTTGATCTTGCATGCTTTTTTATTGGTAGAAATAAAGAATATGTATCAAATGTACTTGAAGCTCGATGTGGTTACAATCTAGAAGATGATTTGGAAACTCTTAGTGAAAGGTCTCTAATTAAAGTTAATGCTTCTGGAGAGATAAGCATGCATAATCTATTACGTGACATGGGAAGAGAGATTATTCATAGAGAGTCACCTGACCACCCTGGAAAACGTAGCCGAATTTGGCAATGTGAGGATGCATGGAATGTACTCAGCAAGCAGATGGTAATAACTAAATGCATACACAAAAGCACAATCATGCACGTATATCTTTGTTTTTAAACTTGCATATAATTACTTGAAACTCTATTAAGTTTTATTTGATTTTTAGGGAACAGGAGCTGTAGAGGGTTTAGTGCTGGATGTGAGAGCATCAGAAAATAAATTACTACGCACAGGATCATTCACAAAGATGAGATGCTTGAAATTACTCCAAATCAATGGAGTACATCTCTCTGGACCCTTCAAACTACTTTCAAAAGAGTTGATATGGATTTGTTGGCTTGAATGTCCTTTGAAATCTCTTCCATCCGATCTGATGTTAGACAACCTAGTTGTTCTTGAGATGCAATACAGTAACATCAAAGAATTATGGAAGGATAAAAAGGTACGAAACATACTACAATCCTCCAAAATTTGTCCTTGATGTAATTTATACTCATAAGTTACAAACTTTTATGTTTATTTTTTGTTATTTTCCTCATTTCTCTTACAGATTCTCAACAAACTAAAAATCCTTAATCTCAGTTACTCAAAGCACCTTGTTAAAACACCAAACTTGCACAGTTCAAGTCTAGAGAAACTCTTGTTGGAAGGTTGCTTGGGTTTAGTTGAGGTGCATCAATCTATTGGACATTTAAAGAACCTCATTTTCTTAAATCTAAAGGGATGTCAGAGGCTAAAGACTCTTCCTCAAAGCATTTGCAATGCAAAGTCTCTTGAAGTTTTGAATATTTCTGAGTGTTCACAACTTGAAAAGTTGCCGGAGCACATGGGTGATATGGAATCCTTTATCGAGCTGCTAGTAGATGGAATTAACGAGCAATTTCTTGCTTCAATTGAACATTTAAAGTATCTAAGGAAGTTGTCCATGTGTGGATACAATTTCAATATGGACACACCATCATCTACATCTTGCCCTTCACCAATTTCATCTTGGATTTCAGCAAGTGTTTTAGATTGGAAAGCTTTGTTGCCAACTTGTTTCACTAGTTGGAGATTATTGAGAAAACTAAGACTTGCTTATTATGGTTTGTCTGAACGCACAACTAATTGTGTTGATCTTAGTGGTTTGATTTCTCTCGAGGAGTTGAATCTATCAGGAAATAATTTCTTCAGTCTGCCTTCTAGCATCAGTGTCCTTCCCAAGCTTCAACTTTTAAGGGTTTCGGATTGCAGGAATCTTGTATCAATCTCAGAGCTTCCCTCAAATTTAAAATTCTTGGATGCAATTGGTTGTAAATCAATGGAGAGAGTAGAACTGCCAATCCAATCGAAAAAATAATTCAAATCTATCTCTACAGAGGTGTCCAAGTAATCATGGGTGGATTATATCCTCCGATACCGCCTGCGATTTATCAAATAATAATAAGAATCTTGTTGAGGTACAATTCTACTCTCTCTTGCACACAAATATACACACAATTGGCTGACATATGATTTAAAGAATGCATATTTATATATATATTGATTATTCTTTAAAATTTCAGCACTGATCTTTGAAATGTAAATATACGCAGGCATCTTACAATTGCTATTATGGATATCATATTAATGACTACGATGCCAGATTTGTTATGAGTGTCCGTTTTTGTAAGTATCCAAGTGCGTTCATCTACCGTGGAGAAGGATGTTCATTAACATTTCATACACCTCCAGTATTCCAAGGGTTGTTTTTTTGGGCTTCCACCACAGGGATGCATTTTAGTAGTAGTCATATAATCAAGGCTATTATAAGAAAAAAGAGCAACGGTATGCAAATATTTGAAGCTAGACTAGTAATAGGACTCTATTGCCCTCTTAGTTGGTCAAAATACATAAGTTTAAGTGAGATGGAAATGGAAGAAGAATATTGTGGACACGAAGAGTTGGAATTGTATGTGAATTTAGGGAGCGAAGACATTAATATGGAAGAATGTGGGATCCAAGTAATAGTGGATTTGGATTCATTGGAAGCAATAGAGTGGGATCTTGACATTAACAACAATGAAAAAAAGGTTGAAAGTGATAATGTGATACCTTCACCACCAAGTCATCTCCTTTATCATCCCCTTTATGGTTCTATATCATTTAGTACAATTGAGAAGTGGAATTCAATCTGGAGAATGTCTTATCCATTTTCTGTGTACCATTTACCACAATAGAACTACATGTAACTTTGGATCATTATATATCACATTTGGGTCTCGATTTTGATCACCAATTTAAGAGGAGGAAACTTTAACTTGAGCTCAATCAGTTGAAGGATTTCTTTGTGAAATTTCTATATTTCATGCTTCTTAATTATGATATTATTTCCTTTTTATATAAAATTAATTAATAAAGCATTTGTGTAATTATCTATATATTTCAGGAACATGAATAAACCTTTGATGAATAAAACTTTTAAACATTATGGTTTCAATGTGAGAGCAATTTTTTTATTTTTTTGGTTTTAAAATGAATTGAATCTAACTTATCTATGATTAATTGGCTTTGTAACATCATTTGATTTCATTCCAATAATGGTGGTACCTTGGGACACATTTCCATTATATCATATTCCTACAGAGTTTTTTCAAGTTTCCAAAACTATATATCAATCTTGAATGTGAGTTGCTCCATCATGAGGTTTGCAACACTCGAGATTTTGAAGAAAAACCAAAGTATAAAAAGGAATGAAAACACAAAACAATAACGTGAGAATGAGTGGAGAAAAAATCAAGTTAAAAACCTTTTTATAGTGAATTCTCAAAGCTAAAAAGTTAAGGAATTAATAAGAATTAATTACATTATTATCGATCTTTGATTACCCATCAATATCAAAAATTAAATGTAGGGAAATCAAAAGTCTTTGAGTAGAAAAAATCAAGAGTTATTTGAGATTGATTTCTCATTCACTCATAATTTATTTAAATCATATTAATTAAATAAATTTCCACAATTCCCTAGTAAGTAATTATAACATAATAGTCACATGTTCTCAAAACAATTACTAAAATTACCATCAAAATATGATAAAATAATATATGATGATTTTAAGATATATATATCATGCTACTTTTTATAATTGTTTTATACCAACTTTTGATTTTTTCATATGTAACATATATTTTATTAAATAGGGAAAAGAACATAGTTTGATATAAAGGATTGAATTATTATTTAATAGAAAAATGAATGAGATTTGGTATTCCAAATACACTACAATTCAAAGCTTGAATTGATGTTATATGAATTTATATTTGTTATTTTATTTTTAAATAAGAGTGTTAAAATCAATTTCTTTATTGGTTAGAATGTGGTGTACATTCTTTATACAACATGTCATAAATGAATTCAGTAGCTTTGTGGTAGAAGCACATATATCAAAGGAGAAGTTTTGTACTTGAAACTTGAGTCTGTGTTTGAAAATGCAATAGTTTTTGTTTTTGAATGTTTTTAAAAGTGCATGTTTTACTTGAAAAAAAAATGTTTACTTTTTATTGTTTTTATGTGTTAATGTTAAAAATAAAATAAAAACTAATTTTATGTATTTTTTAAGTGAAAAATACTTTTGTAAAATACTATACACTAAACATACAATAAAAGGTATGCCATTTTTAATAGTTTTTTTAATTATTATTGATTCCCAGTTCTTACAATTTTTAAGCTACTGCTATTTACTTTGAGTTGTTCTAATTATAGTCCTGTTTATATTTTGAACCCATACTAGTTTATTAATTTCTTGAATTGTTAATTTTAATAAATAAATGATTTAAATATTTATTTTTATAATATATAGAAAATAATTAATAATATTTTATTAGTTATTGTCCATTACTAACTTTAAACAAAAAGGAGGATAGGAGAGAATATTTTTTAGCAAGAATATGAGATGCATATCTTACTTGCGCGTCAAGAACGTTGATATTTTAGGATCAACCAATAACAGTATGCCAGATCATCAAAATAATAAAGAAAATTTTGAGAGATCAACCCACAGATAACTGCTGGAACCCCCAGAGATAAAAAAACAAAAACCAGCAGAGAACCTTCCAGAGATAAAAACCAGCGGAGAATCTTCCAGAGAGCACACCTCCTATATAAACCTTTTTCGTCCCTCATTTTCATTATCTCTCTTCTTTCTTCATAATTGTTCTTTCAGTTGCCATAATCTATCACTCTGTTCTCTTTCTGTGTTAAAAACAATGCCAAACAGATCAGCAGGAGTAATACGGCAGGATTGGGAGCCGGTGGTGATGCACAAGACCAAGCCCAGGTCCCAGGACCTTCGCGATCCGAAGGCAGTGAACCAAGCCCTCCGATCCGGTGCTCCAGTCCAGACAATCAGGAAATTCGACGCTGGGTCTAATAAGAAAGCAACGGCACCAGCGGTGAGTTCCAGGAGGTTGGAGGAGGAGACGGAGCCAGCGGCGTTGGGGAGAGTTTCGACGGAGGTGAGGCAGGGGGATTCAAAAAGCGCGGCTGGAGAAGAAAATGAGCCAGATAGAGCTTGCTAAGCTGATTAATGAGCAGCCAAAGGTGGTGCAAGAGTATGAGAATGGAAAGGCGGTGCCTAACCAAGTTGTTTTGGCCAAAGATGGAGAGAGTGCTCGGCGTGAAGCTTAGAGGGAAGATTGGCAAGTGATTATGCTTGGCTGGTGCTTGTTAGTGTTGTAATTTTAATTTCCTGTAAAAATCTGATGTCTTTAGGGCTCGAAGAATCCAGGGAAGGAAGATTCTGGATATTGCTTTCACCTGAACCTCATCGGAGACATAACAGGTCCAAGAATTCCCATCCTTTGCCTAATTAAACGAGTAACAGTAATTAATATCTAATTCAAACAGATAAAACTGTGATTGAACAAGAATGTTTTTCGATGCAATCCTACCTTAACATTGGTGAAAATTTTCGCTCTATGTAATATCCCTCCTGTTCATTCAGAGGCTTAGCACCTGTTAACAAACTCGCTCCTCCTCTTTTTATCCATGTTCAATTTCAGACAGAATTTCCATAGTTTTTAAATTCAATCCACTGGATCAGGGCTTGAATCTAAGGTTGGCAGGATCACCTTGGTAGTTTTAATTTAGTATGTGTAAAAAAATTGATTTTTCCTGGTAAAATACATGAAATTGAAGAAGAAATGAAGAATGGATTGAGAAGGGAAAGAAGAATAAAGAAAGAACGAGACAGAGATTTGTATTCTTAACACAAAGACAACATTTATTTAAAAATTAAATAAATTACGTTTCACGTTGAATTCTTGATTAACTTGAGAGGTTGCTTGAGTTTGATTGAGCTAATTATCGACAAAAGCTCCAGATCGTTTAGGTTTTAAGTTAACCTGTCGGGCCAGACCAGGTTTTACAATAATACATACCTGCTTCTTGTCAACCTGTCACTAAATAAATCACACAGTCAATCACTCAATGACTTGTTCATGTAAATATATATTTACTAATAATAAAGTTTTTATTTATATTAAATATGTATTTATATTTGATTAATAAATCTAATTGATTAATGAATATAGAATGAAAATAAGGTTATTGGGATAAAAATATTTTGCAATAATAATAATAATAATAATAATATAGTTGTTATAATTAATATTTTTCTATCGAATCAATGCATTGTTCTTGAATTATTTTAGTTGATACTCTATTAAAAGTAGACATAATAAGAGTCATTAAGACTACTGCATATTGTATTATATTTTGTATAGAAATAAGTGATTGTTTTTATAAGTTTAGATATAAGAGATACTTAAAACTATTATATATGTGCTTGTTAGATTATATGTATATTGAATTGATTTACATGAAAATTCTATAAGAAGATATCGTTTATGCCTATAAAGAAATTCATGTGACAACTGTATAAGTGATGCAGACCTCGTAATCACACGGTCATGCAACTCACACACCGATTCAACTTTTGGTAAGCCAAGTAAATCAGGTTTGATAAAAATATGATATAAAAATAACTTGTATCTAGGCATAAACACTATTAGATTCACAAAAAGTATGGATTAATATCACAAAGTTAGTTAAACCTTGATATGTCGTTTTCAGTCATTTAAAGAACCAAGTAAGAAATCATTTTCACTCTCACAAGCAACAAAGTTGCAGCAATAATCTAAATATCGTTAAGAAAAAATATAATTTAAATTAGGTTACATATATGTTTTTAATCTAACTTATTATTTGAATAAGTTTGACAACTCTTATATTATTTTACTACTATATATAAATGATATGCTAGCTATAGGATTTAACATCAAAGGAATCGATAAATTAAAGAGTTTATAGTAAAGAAATGAAAGATTTAAAGTTGTAAAGAAATCCTTGGTACGAGGATCATTAAGAGTAGAGCTAATAGTAACTTAAACATCTTATAAGAAGAGTTGTGCTTTATAAACACAATATAAATGGAGCAAAACCAACAAACACCTTGGTTAGTCATGTTATATTAACTAAAGAGTTGTCACTAAAGATGGATAAAAAAAATTATATAGTGAGATTTCTTATGTATTAGAAATTATGTCTTTTATATGATATAATATCCACATCTTCAACTACAAGTCTAATATCTACAAGACTAGATATTAGACTTGTAGTGGAATATATGAGCATATACATCATTAATATAGACAAATAAGTAGTCAAATGAGTTTTAAAATATCCTAATTGTTCTTTAAATATATCATTTTTTTAACAAAGTTAGACTTGAAGTTTCAAGGTCATATAAGGTTTGTGTGCTCTTTAGGATATACAATTATAAGTTAGGTGTTAAAGCTATATATTATTATTGATCTCTCTATTATAGATACTAATATATAATTGTAACTAAAGTTACAAAAAAAAGGTATGGTTGTGAAGTTTTTTAAATAACTAAGAAGAATGAGAACGGGTACTTTTTATAGTATCATTTCATTCCATGACTAAACATATTCAATTATATGACTGAACATATTCAAACTATATATCACTCTATTTGATATTTTTTAATGATGAGCAAGAGATGCTAGAGAAGATCTATGGAAGTAAGAATCTATTAGACATATTAACTTGGAAAATTACATTTAAGATATGAAGTTTTGCAAAGCTTTAGTAGGTATTCAATTATATAAGATAAAATTGGTGTTGTTTGTCTCAAGATGGGAAGATTGTTGTGTGTGGAGACAAATTAGGCATACAACTCGTTTCAAATCAAATTGGAAAGTAAATGAAGTTTTTCAGGAAAGAGTTTTAGAAGCTCGTTTACCAAATATTTTTTAAAAACAATATTATGATGTGTGTTCTTCCATTTAAACTATAAATAAAAGGCTAGTAAGAGCATACTATCTATAGAAAAAAATAAATTGAGTGATAAAGCAAAGTTAGGTAAAATTACAAAGAGTTTATGAGTAAAGTTAATGGAATTTTCTCTTTTTTATTTGTTGTAATTTTTATTTTATCTTCAATGAGTAAAACTAATATCTATATAGACTTATATAAGTTATCGAATAATGATAAATTATGTGTTATTGATTTTAGGTATCAATAATAGGTCTCAAATAGGAACTTGCCAAAATATGTGTTTCTTAATCTAGATTTAAGTCTTAAACTAAATAGCTTACTAGCATAACATGGGAATCATCATTGAATTCCTCAATTCTTAAAAGAGGTCATTATAGAACTCTGGGATCAAAAGGATCCCCAACAACCCAAGCTTTCATATTCACAACCAAATTCATCATAAGTTCCCTCTTGAGCATAAACTTCTGAAACTGTCACATAAACTTCTCTCATATATATTAAAGTATATAATAATAATAATAATAATAATAATAATAACAGTAACAACACATAAATTTTACTAAATTAAGACCATATGAGTTTCTTAAAATACAAGTCTACATATACAAGGACCAAAAGCAAAAAATATCTTACCTTTTTAGATAGGATGCCAATTAGTATCTTTATTTATATCAGCATCATAAAAAACTAATAGAGGTGATTACCACCCAATTTAAGTGAAATTGATTTGAATTTGCAAGTTACAATATTCTTCATTACTTGGAATCAAATAATATCTTACCTTGTTAGTTAAGATATTGACCATATTAGTTTTCCTAAATACAAGTCTATATATATGAGGACAAAAAGCAAATAACATCTTACCTTCTTAGATAAGATGCTAATGAGTATCTTTATTTATATCATCATCATAAAATTATTAGAGGTGACTTACCACCAAATTAAGTGAATTGATTTCAAGTTGCAAGTTACAACATTCTTCATTACTTGGAATCCAATGTATGTATACTTAGTAAAACTTCCTCAAATAAGAATGACATGTATAATCATAAAATGTAGTAGGATTTATAATTTCTTTCAGCAAACTTAATACGACCTCTGTTGGAATTAATTTTAATGCTAATAGGTGATTTAAAAAAAAATCAATAAAGGTGCAAAATTATAGTGTCCAACAAGAGATTTGGGACCTTACATAACAAGAGATAGAAAAAGCCAAAGAAAGAGGTTTGGTGTAAGTTCATAACAAGATATTTCACAAGAGATGAGAAGTAGTACAAAATAAACCATACAAAAAGAAAAGAAGAGAGAAATATTTCTAAAAATGATTAACAATATCCAAAGAGTCATGATAAAGAATATGACAGCAACTACTAGGCAAGAAAAATGGCTTAAATGAGCTATGTTTAAGAAAATACAATTGCTATAGTATAAGTTCAATGGTAACAAATTATTTTTATGTGAGCACTACAACAATAACTCAATAATATAATTTTTTTTTTCTTGACTCAACACCAATGTTTTTTATATGAACCAAAAGCTAATAAGACTAGGAAAAAAAACTTTATATAATCAATTTGAGGCTAAATGGGCTAAGAATATTTGTCCATGAGATACCTTAATTTATTATCTAGGCATTGCTAGAGATAAGGTTACTCTTCATCCTAATCTAAAAGAGTTTGATCCATCCATGAGAGATAGAAGGTTTATTTTCCTTGCTTGGTTTAAAAAAACAATATAATAAATTGACTATGTGGTTTTAAAGCTGAAAGGAGGGGAGGTGGCACTGAAATATATATATATATATATATATATATATATATATGTTAAAAAATATAGTTATATGCTTTATTGATAAGCTATTATGTAGTTGCTCAAATCATGATGATAAAAAAAATTTGGGTGAAGTGACATTTTCAACATACTTAGGAGCATTGGTTGTTTCAATGGAAGAAAGAGGAACGTAAAATGTGAGATTGGCTGGATTGATATTTTTCGGTCACTAAATATAAACATATTTTGAGACCTCAAATGGGAAATAGGTGAGGATACTCTAGGAGAGAGCATGTTACTTTCAAGTAATTATGCATCATGTTATGTTAAAAACTATAACAAAGAGATGCTGATGATCTAGATAAACTTAAGGTTGGAGCCTCCTATTGCCTCCTATAAACATTTCATCGCCTATAATTTGGATAATTTAGCCACCAATTTGATGTTTGTTGAACCCTCTGTGTTAAGATGGAGTCTTATTTGAATTGTGTATTTGATTTTCTAATGTTATCATAATTGTTAATGTCTATATGAGAGGCAATGGTAGCACTGACTGTTGATCCATATTTTGCTATAACATTGAGAACTCCATCGAAATGCTAGCCTATTTAGATTATCAAAAATATTAAAAAACAATAGAAGAAAAATAAGAGCACCACAAGAGCTGGGAATGTGTCAACTAGCTTGCTTCATATAATATTGTACAAGTACATGGGCAATTATCAATTAATATTAATCATTCAGAATAATAAGTTTAGCTTACCAGCTTAGCAAGATGGTCATGAAAGAGAGCCGAGCGAGGTGCCAGTGGTTTATGTAGGTTTTGATTAATGCTTAGGAGGTCTGGTTACCATAATGCATCCAACGGTTAAGAGTGAACTAACCCTCATGAAGACGATGGATCTAATAGTGAACTAACCCTCGCAACTCATAAGACATTTTCAGCACTTCCCTGTGAATTCTATCTGTTTCTCGCACACAGAATATGCTTCTGAAGGAATGTGAAAAGCTTTGGCGGAACAAAATAACATGATCCAAGCTAGTAGCTTGACAATGTTGTGTGTAGCTGTAGTTGAACTTAGAAAGAAAGGTTTTATTAACAGAGAAATGATTATTACACGGTTTGGAAGCCATTGAAAGAAACCTTCCCAACTAATGTTATTTGGTACAACGAGGTGAAGAAAGACAGTACATTTTTGAATTATTCATTTAGAAAGAGAAGGAAAACACGACAGATGAGCGAAAACACCACACCTTCATTTGTTCAAAGCCATGGAGAGTTGTATATGGGAGTGACAACAGACTTCACTTGAAGGAACTTGTGAAGGGCTTCCAGACCAAGATGCCTTCCAAATCCACTCATCTTGTATCCTCCATACGAACAGTCGCGATCAAATCCGAAGTAGCAGTTGATCCAAATGGTTCCTGCGCGGATGGATCTCGACACTGTATTAGCTACATCCAAGTTCTTGGTGACAATACCAGCTGCCAGGCCATATTTTGTGTTGTTTGCCTTCTTGATTGCCTCCTCAATTGTCCTGCAATAACCACATGTTCCAAGATGACCAAGATCTAGTTGACTGGTAGCACAGATGTCAAGACCATCTTTTTTTTATTTTTCACTCAGTGAAATAGTTATTTATTTGCTAGCAAGTCTCACAGGAATTTTCCTTTCTAATTCATGGGAAAGCAAGCAAAGATGACCGCGGATTGTACTTACTCGAACTTCATGAGTGACATTACCGGTCCGAATATTTCATCTGTTGCAATCATCATGTCCTCCTGAGCAATTTGTGCTAGGAATTATCAAAACGATAGTTTATAAAAATGTAGGATCATAAGGACTTGTTGAGCTTCAGGAAGTTTACCTTAACATCTGTGAAAACTGTAGGCTCTATGAAATATCCCGTCTTGCCTATAGGTTTACCGCCTGTTAACAAAGTAGCCCCTTCTCGTTTTCCATGCTCGATGTACGAGAGAATTTTATCAAACTGCTGCTTATCAACCTGAACATAATTATGAACCACATTTTACAGATGAATTAGCTTCTATCTCTGGGAAGTAGGACTTACGAGCATTTTAAATATTCTCAAATAAAGAAACGCATGCAGCATCCATTTCGTACCTGTGGACCTTGGCGAGACCTTGGATCAAAAGGATCCCCAACTACCCAATCTTTCGCCTTCTCCTTCAACTTCTTTACAAATTCATCATAAATCCCTTCCTGAACAAAAACACGGGAACTTGCCACGCAAATTTCTCCCTGGAAATATGAATGCAAGGAAGATGATTATCATTCTACAAGCAAAAAGGGTTGATACTATACATTTTAATCTGAATTCATCATTGAGTTGAAATGCAGAAATATGCACGCAAGGGAAACGTATTTGCCTTGTTATACAGGATGCCAAGGAGAGCAAGATCTGCAGCTTTATCTACATCGGCGTCGTCAAAAATTAGGAGAGGTGATTTGCCTCCTAATTCAAGCGAAACTTGTTTCAAATTGCTTGTTGCTGCAGCCTGCATTATTTTCCGTCCAACCTCGGTAGACCCGGTAAAACATACCTGAAAAGTACAGGACACGGATACAAGGTTCAGCATATAGCTGGTACTGTAAGAAATAGAATCCTTTCCGATTTCCTGAAAATCAAACAGAAAATACTATCAACTGACCAAACTAGCTAGCTAGACATCACCTTGTCAACGTCCATATGAGATGCAATGGCAGCACCAGCAGTTGGTCCATATCCCGTTATAACATTGAGCACTCCAGCAGGCACTCCTGCCTGATTGATTGTTTAATAAAATAATCAAAACCAAATCAATCCAAGAGCTATAATGAAGGCACTGCAGAGTGAATTTCGCTTTTTACAGAGTTATAAGAGAGCCTGTGAGGAATATTATCAAAGACAATAACTACATGCCGAGCTTACCTTGTTGGCTAGATCAGCATAGAAGAGAGCAGAAAGAGGTGTCTGCTCGGCTGGTTTTACAATCATGGTGCACCCGGCAGCTAAGGCCGGGGCAGACATCATGAAGAACATGGAGCTAGGGAAGTTCCAGGGAATGATATGTCCGGCAACACCGATGGGTTCACGCAGCGTGTATCCCTGAAGCTCGCGTGACATTTTCAGTGCTTTCTCCATGAATTTTATCAGCTGCACCTGCATAATAACGTAGTAGATTTGCTACACCCGGAATGTCCACAGCTTTGCCCTGGCTAAACAACTTCCCGGCGTCCATAGCGTCCAATGCAGCTAACTCTTCTATATGCTCATCAATTAAGTCTGCGTATTTGATCATAATCCTTCCTCTTGCCTGCGGGTCACATTTCAAGAACAAAACAAGATCATCCTTCCTGTTAGCAACGCACTAACCCATAAACAGAATTGTTGTGTATGAAAATATGCGTTCTTTTTGTTTACTTGTTACTAATCCATTTGCTTATTTTTAATGTTGTAAACGTAAATTTCCCAAATAAAGCTCGGCTTTATAGCATTCCACTTCATCTGCAATCTATCCTTTCTAAAAATCTGCAGTTCCTTCTAACCATTGCTAGCCAGAGACTTTAAAAATTTTTTTTTCCTTTCAATGGATGAAATTTCAGGATGGCCCAGAAACCCCTGCAAAATTTTGGGCTGCAGTAAATTCCATCTGATCATGTTATGTATTCACTTTTTCATAATTTGTGGTGATTGTATATAAGATAATACAAATTTTTAAGTCTTTTTTTTTCAGTTTATAACCTATATATGTAATGGAAGGTGTTCTTGAGCTTGAGCATTGCATTTTTTCTGAATTAAAGAGATGATGCATTGTTTGCTGCAATAGTTTTTGTTCATCTTTGATTACTAGAAAATCAGGAGCTGAGACTTTCAGTATGGAAATCTAATTTTTAAACCTCCTTAACTTGATTTTTAACTATAAAATACATTCTAAGAACAAATAATCAAATCAAATCAAAATAAACTTTTGGGAACTCAATCTGTTTTTTGGGCATGATTAAAAGGTTAAATTACCTCAATTAATACCAAGATCCTGGTTTTTATGGCTAAACGGGATCAAAGAAAACTCTCTTTCCTGTGCTTTCCCTTGAGTTTCCTCTCACGCTATAAAGTACAAGGGACTAAAATATAATAGAAATGAAGTTTCATGCCCAATATGAAAAGTATAAGAGCTACATGAACCTATATCGAAGTATAGAGAAACATACCTCTTGAATAGTGCAAATGAAAAATAAATTCTTTTTTTTTAATTTTGATCATTATTTTTTTAATAACATTTTAACTATATCATAAGATTTTTATTTTATAATTATGATCTCAAATGTCATGTAAAACCAAGTTCTGGCACATCATATGTGAGAGCATAAGTGCGATAGTGACATGATTAGAAACAAAATAGTTTTTGTCCATGAGATAGGTCATTATGAATGTATAAGATTCCATTTGAAAATGATTATAATAAAATAAGCAAATTATGTAGTATGGTTTGTTTACTATGTTTAATTGTCAACATTAAACACATCAAATTATATAGTAATAAATTTTTTGTTGGATTTGAGAAAACTTCATCACCGTTCAGGCACTTTTTGCGAGTTTGAATTAAACGAGTAAAACACTAGCTTATCTCAAACTCTTATAAAGTGAACATGCTCTGACTTGAACCCGAGACCTTCAATGTATATTTCAAAGCTCTTTGTCATCACATCATGCCCCTTAAATTACTTTAGTAATAAACTATTATCAATAAAAATCATTTGAATCAAGATTACTATTAAAGACATTATTTAAATTGAGAAATTTGTTTAAGAAACTAAATGAATTTCTCTAGAAATAAATATTTTCTTTGAAAAATGCTTAAATATCATTACTGCTTTAAATATTTTCCTTCTTCTTTTTTTTTCTTGTATTCTTTTAATAATCTTAGATATGAGCATCCCTGTCTCTAGATAGTGTTGTTTGATAATAAACTTAGACTTCCTTTTTTTTAAAATATATATATATATATATATATATATATTGAATTTGTTTATAAAAATCACTTTTTACCTCAAAAACTAAATAATTAATTTTTAAAACAACCAACACTTTTTTAATGCTTTATTTTAAACTATTTAATAAAAAAAATAGAGTAACAAACAAGATCATTACATGCAACTGTGTGTCGAGCTTTGGACATAAAGATGTCTAGAAAGTGTTTTTAAAAATTTTAAAAACAATTTTATTTTTATTTTTTATTTTAAATTAAAAAATATATATTAAAATATTAATATAAAAATGATTTTTTAAAAAATAAAAAAATATTATTATCATATATATTTATAAACAAAAAATTATTTTTAAAAACAATTTAAACCAGTACAAAACAGGCAAATCATAAGCTGCGGTAGTTGGCGTAGAATCGTGGCTCATTGTGCACCTCATTTGTCATGCTTGACAGACATGGTGTGGCTCACGTGTCACTAGCCAGCACCCTATATTGTATTACGTGTGTACTTACGTATCAATCAACAAGAGTTTTCAAATAAAAACAAATTAACCGATAAAACCTATAAAAACTCTCACTGGCAATCACTTTATATTGTTTTCTATTTATTTTTATAATTAAAATATAATGTATTTAATTTATATGAATTTAAATTCATTCATCATTAAAATCATCACGTTAGATCAAAATAATTAGTTTGGTAGGTCAATTTCTGTCCGTAAGGGTTATAATAAATTAAATGGTGAATTACAATAATATATTTAATATTTAATATTTTTTTGTGTGAATGTTATAGCTTATTAGATAAAAACAAGTAGATAGGATTACTTACAGCACCAGACATGCGAGGCCAGGGACCCGTCATCAAATGCCTGTCGGGCAGCCCTCACAGCCAGATCCACGTCCTCCTTGTCTCCCTCTGCAACTCTTGCTATGACCCCTCCTGTTCTCGGGTCAATCGTCTCAAAAGTTTTACCTGCAGAATTGTAAGAATATAATGATAATTACTCTTTCATTATTTAGAAAAATAAAATAAAATATTCTAATCGTGCGACAGTGAATAAGACGTGCGGTTTATATTATAAAGTCTCATGCATTATTAAATAAATTACTTGACAAAATCTTACAGCAACTATGCACAAGCTGACAAGCAATCCATTTTTTTTAATAAGTTTGTGGTGCTCCTTCTATAGTATATGGTTGCTGTACAGGCCATCAGTGATGTAGCCTGCTTAACTAATATTTAATTTAATAAAGAATTTCAAACACAAAATAAAAATTACCCAAGACCCCATTTGTAAACATCAAAAAACGATTTTAAAAGGTTTCGTTTACTTTTAATACCCTTTATTTCCATTCAAAAATACCTTTTAAAAAAATTAAATAAATAATAATATTAAAAAAAAACATAAACTTTGCTTATTCCAATAAGTGTATAATTCGTCAGGGGTATAAAGCTATATGGAAACAAACAAATAAGTTATTTTGTAAATCTGGTCCGCATAGAAATGTCACTTGCTGACGCAGGGGGCGATTCGGTGTCATTGTCCTTGTTTATTCAAGCAATTCATTGATGTGACGGTTAATAATAAAATATTATTTTTGAACAAATAAGATAATTTTCACAGTAAAAAGGAAAGTAATATCGATGGGAGGGGTTTTTTGTTATTGTATTTTAAAAATATTTTAAAAAAAACAATAAAATTTATTTTAAATTAATTTTTTTGATATTTTTTAGATTATTTTTATCAAAAAATAATTTTTAAAAAAAAAGTGCTATGAATAAATTAAAAAGTGCATAATCAGCAGTGGGGGATAAGAAAATGAATGGAAATATCTCTTTCGTTTAGGAAGCTAAAACCTTCCCTCGAAGAATCTGTTTTCGGAAAAACTCCAATTGTTATTAAAAAAGTGAAGACAAGAGTCAGATTCATCGCCAATGTAATAATAAAAATAAGTAACAAGCCCAGTCCAGGATGTAAAGATGTTTTCACGTGCGATGGGATGCCAGAGACGATGAACAGAGAAGTAAATGATGAGATAATCAAATTATTCGGTTTTATTTTAAGAAATTAGAAGTATTTTAAAAGAAGGCGTGATAAAATCAAAATATTTTAAAAATATTTGTGAAACCCGAATCAAACCGAATCATTTTCCAGGCTTGATGGATATAATAAGTTAAGGAGTTCAAAATGTTAATGAGTAGAGTTTATCTTTTTAGTTTAGAATTTTAGAAACTGAAGAAAATCAAACTTATAAATAATCTGCTTACTCAACTCTAAAACACTACACTCTCTTTATATCCCCCATCTCACGCCGCTTTTCACATAGTGCTGGTTTTGGATGATCGTCGTTGCGATTGTTTTTAAAATGTTTTTTGTTTTCAGAAATATATGAAAATAATATTTTATTTTTTAAATATTTTTAAAGTGTTTTTTGTTCAGAAATATAAAAAATAATTTATTTTTTAAATATTTTTAAAGTGTTTTTTGTTCAGAAATATATAAAATAATATTTTATTTTTTATATTAGTGCATCAAAATGATCTAAAAACATTAAAAAAATATAATTTAAAAATAAAAATAAAAATAAAAATAAAAATAAAAAAATTTCATTTTTTTAAGAGCACTTTTAAAACGCAGTATCAAACACTAAGCTACTTGGTTTTTTTTTCCATTTCATTTTAGTTCCTTGGTTCTTCTCAATTATTATCGCTAGACTCAACTATCATTATCCCTTCAAAACTCTTTCCTCTAGGATTATTACCATCTCAATTCTTGTCCACAAAACGATAAGTTTTAATTGTTTTAAGAACTTTATTATTTTGAGATATTAATATTTATTTTGATAATGAAAAATCAAGGTTAAATGGCCTAACTGGACTCCTATTGGCCCAACCGAGACAAAAAGGATGAGAAGAAGAAGAAAAAAGAATGTGAAGTATGCCTAACTAAGGCTTAGAGAAGGGTAAAAATGGTCAACCAAACATTTCTTCAAAAAAAACCCTAACCAAACTCTCTCCTAGTAAACCTAATCAAACTCTTTTCTTACATTTTCTCTCACTTATCAAACCACACAATGATATTGGAATACACTTCATACACACCACAGTGAAAAAATCCTTCACTTATATCCTTTGACAATATAACATATTTATAAAGGCTATCATTTTACACCAATAATTATCTTATTTACCATATATTCTCATAAGATATCTACTCTATCATTAATATTTATCCATATCAAGCACACATCACAATATACAGTTCTTATTTCTGCTTAAAAATGGTCACTCTTCGACCAATGGATATCGCTTGCCTAGATCTTACACTAACTCTCCAATCCTATCCACCCTCTCTCACTAAAATCTATATTTTAGGATAATCTTTTTGCTAATGACATAGAAGGCAAAACAGTCAATGACTACATTTCTTATACTATCACTGAACTTCCTCTCCTAACAATTCTTACATTTAGAATACTTCTCATGATAAGTTATATAAAAGGAAAAAAATAAGTCTAGTAACATGAAAAAACATAAGATAATAAGTGTTTTTATGTTCTCGTAGTTCAACTTGTTAACTTTTTTTAACATGATATATTTAAAAGTATTGGGGGAAATGATGATGCAAAAAAAAAGAGGTAAAACCCAAATGATACAAAATGACATGATCAAACTTTCTATAAGTGTAATCAAGGTTATGAATGGAGGGAGAAAAGAAAAGGATAGGAACAAGAAGAAAGAGGAGGAACACCCAACTACGACGTAGAGAGGAATGAAAAAAGGGAAAAATCAAAGGGTTAATCAAAACCTCTTTTAGAGAAAACATAATGGAACCCTCTCTTAGTAAATTGAACCAAACTCTATCTCATTGTCTCCTTCTTTCTCATTCACCAAGCCACAAACATTCATTTATGGTTATCTTGCCAAGCAAACCCTAAAATTCAAAAATCCTCAACCTATCTCTTTTATATCAATATAAATTTCCTGTAAAAGCCATCCTTTCACACAAATGGCTATCCCTCCTTACCTTGTCTCCTTAAAAATACTTACTCTCTTGCTAATTACTCTCTCTCTTAGGTATGCAACACAAATGTAAAGTCTTAATCTTTGTTTGAAATTACCAACATTTCCATCAATGGTTTCTCTCACTTGACTTCTACACCAACTCTTCTAGCCTAGCAATCATATCTCATAAAATAACTATATCTTATAACAACCTTTCCACCAATAACTTTGAAAACACAATTACCAATAACTCAATTCTCTAGAAAAGTACTATTATTTATCATTTTTCCTTCACAATGTAATTTTATAAGGTCTGAGATATCTATAAACGCCATAGGCTATTAGGTAAAAGAGGAAGAGTCAAATGATACATCTCACACAAAATTATATAATACCATAAATACTATATATATTTTCTCTTCGCTAATATCCTATTCACCTATTAGAACATTATTTGCATTTTACAAACACCATTCACTTTTTACATATGTCATTCACATCCTATAAATATTATTCACCTCTTATAAATGGAAGTATGGTGATGTATGCAACTTAGGCACCTTAACAATCTAGTAGACATGACTTAGGTAAATATGTTCATCTTATAAATCATACAGAAAACATGCAGAACATGAGAAGCGTCCTAGAACTTATAACATACAAAAGCGATGTCGTGTGTAAAATCCCCTTGCAAAATCTCCTTGATAATTCACCTTTTCATTTAGAAGCCTTGGGATTTTATATAGGTAATATTTCTAGCTCTAATTGTCATGTAATAGAGTGATGTCATAAGCAAAACTCCCTATATCATTATTATTTTTATGCACTAATGAAAAAAAAAATCTAGAATCTTTTAGATAAAAAAAACCCTTGGACCTTAAGAACTTGTTGTTAAAAAAAACAAGGTAATCAATCTTCTCGTTCATATTAGATGAAATTTATTTCTTTTATGCATTTCATCGCGATGATGTTTTCCTAAGCCTCTCGGAGATAAGAGTGTGTGTAAAAGGGGTTATGTATAATGATAAATTATGCTTATAATTTTCAGAAGTTACAACCTAATATTAAGTTCACTAAAAAACCCTAATGGCTTACGAGAGTCTAGTAAGGATCTTGTTGTACAAGGAAAAAATACATCACCCTCAGTGTACCCTATGTAAGATAAGTTGTATTGTTGGAAAATTGTTTTATAGGTCAGATTTTTATTTATTGCTCTTTTCTAAGATTTAAAGAAATTCGCTTTTCCCGATGGAATTTCTACCTCATTAGGTTAAAAACATAATTGTTCTAAAATTTGAATTGTAGGTTGTACTTTACTTTTTTATATCTTTAATACCTGAGGGTATACTCTACAATATAATTTTATACCTCAAATATTAAAGTCGACAACTAAATCAAAAAATAAATTATGAGTGGACGTTTTTTGACATTTTGGTCAAACCGCAATGTATAATCATTAATTAGTTACAATATTTTTTTTTGCATTTTAAAACACCATGGAAAGATACAATTTGTTTTTTTTTTTTTGTGAAAATATTCTTAGAAAACTTTTAGGATTTAACAATATGTATGAAAAAGAATTATATTTTTATGTTTTAAAATGAGGATTTTTTTAACAAAAGTTTTCAGAGAAAATCATATATTTTATGTCAAGTTTGTATATTACAATGTAAGTCTACAAATTGAAATTGAAAAAAATTAGTCGAAAAACATGCGATGAAATCACAAAATTTGAAATGTTCCCTGAATTGTTTTTTGAATTTTTTTTTATTGATAATATAGAGAAATATAGGTATTTATTATATCAGGATTGAACTTACAATATAGGTCTAAGGGCTGATATGATTCAAAATTACTAGAAAAATATGCGACAATCATAAATTTAATGAAATACCAATTTTAATGTTTTTGGATTTTTTTTTTGGTGTTTCTTAAATATTATAATATAATAAATATATGGCTAGGGCTAGCCAAATAGAATTTGGGTGGGCCACTAACGACCTAGGAAAGGTTCGGGTAGCTGACGACCCAAATCAATTTTAAGCCAATTAACATACCAATCAGGGTAATTTAGCAAGAGATTATAGTTCTTCATTCAAATCATTTTTATCATGAATTATGAAAAAATAAGGTATTATGGTGAGTCATGAGACAAAGATGTGCCTAGTGCATATGTGACACATGTTTCATTTTATTATAACATGAAAGTAATAATTTTTTAGGAGTATTCTTAAAATCATCATTAATAAATTGGTTAGAAGATAATATTTATTATTGGACAAATAAAAACAAAACATATTCCATGTCACAATCAACCTAAATGGAGATGTTTTTGTACTTTCAAAATAAAAGGTACAAAGAGTACATGTCTCCAAAAAACTTTATTATTAATTTTTTATTCCTAAAATATCTTTGTAAAAACCTTTCATTTCAAAAGTGTTCAACTAGAACATGTAAAGATAAAATTGGTTATTTTTATAGTGTTAAAACTCAGTTCGAGAGATATTCCTTGATAAAGCCCGAGTCACTAATTAAGACTCGGGTCATGGGTTATGTTGATCCTGGTTAACCCGAGTCAGTATAAGAATAAAAATTATTATTATTATAATTTTAAAACTCAATTCAAGGGTCAACTTAGAGCAAAGTTTGAGTCACGAGTGAGGTTGACTATTGACTCGAGTCAAAGTAAAGACAAAAATGGTTAGTATTATAGTTTTTAAAATCCAACTTGGGGTTGACCTAGAGTAAAGCCTCAATCATGTGTCAAGAAGGTTGATCGAGTTGACCTAGGTCAACGTAAAATAAAAATTGTTAATATCATAGTTTTATATTTTGATTTGGGGGTCACATTGGGACAAAGTTCTAATCACAAATCAAGATAGCCAAACTAGGTTCGTCCGAGTCAATGTAAGGATAAAAGATGTAATTATCACAGTTTTAAAATTTAATTTGAGGGTCAACCACAGTTTAGATCATGGGTCAGAAGGGTTACAAGGTTTGACCCTAGCCGATGTATGCATAAAACTAGTTATTTTGTAGTTTAAAAACTGACTTAAGACTCGACCTAAAACTAAGGTTTAGATCATAGGTTCAAAGGGTCAACTTGGCTGACCTAATTATTTTGAAAAAATTAAATCAAATCAACCTTTTTATGACTAAAACATTTTTCAAAAAAATTCAAGGAGTTTTTGACCCATATTTTATCTCAGACATACATGGATTTCTAACTAGGTTAATTGAGTAATTCCTTTATTTTTTCTTGAACTTAGACCAGTCCATGTCTGGGGCTAACCCATTATAATACTAGTTTTATAACTTTTAGTATTTTAAATTATAATATTTTTTTTGGATCTATAATATCTGATTTACTGAATTTTCTCTTATCCAGTTGTATGGTTAGAGCAATTTGACAATGATACTCAAGAACTTCAAAGGTTTGCAATTCGAGTTGTTAGTCAATGTTGTAGTGCAATTGGGTGTGAAAAAAATCTGAGCATATTTGAATTCATCCATTCTAAAAGGCAAAATAAGCTTAAGCACAAGAGATTAAATTATTTCAATATTTGTTCATTATAATCTAAGGATATTCAACAGAGGTAAAATATCAATACTATTATATTAATAATATTATTGAAAATAATTATTATTTTCTATTACATTGATATTAATTTTTTAATTTCTTTCATGTTTATTCTTTGTAGAAATTTGAGCAAAACAAGAGATGTTTTAGATCTCATAAGCCTTGATAATATTGACCTATTAAATGAATAGATTTGTGAAGAACTCAACCATCTTAATGGAGATGATAAGTTGTAAGACTATTGAAGCACCTTTGTCTTAAATTTAGAAGATGAAGAGACATGATTTAATGAGGAGAATGAGCTTGGTGGAAGTGAACAACTATTGGAATGTCTAATTGATGACTTTCCTTACATACAACCACAAGATCAAAATTCTTATTTTTATATCAATGATGTAGAGTATGTTTGATTTATATTTCTTTTATTTTACATTTTACTTTTATAATATTTTATAATTTTAGAGATGTTTATAATTTTGAGATTATATTTGTGTTGACTTTTGTTTGTATTATATAATTTAAAGTTAATTTATCTTGAATTTGAATTATGTTTGTTAAATTAATATTTTAATTCTAATATATAATTAATTATTTATGAATATTACAATCCCCGAAATAGCATGCCGAAATGCTCTGAAATCAAAATATTTTGTTATAATTGAAAAAAAAAACATAAATCAAAACAAAAGTAAACTGCCACTCTTGCTATTATTTGGTACAACGAGGTGAAGAAAGAGTACATTTTTGAATTATTCATTTAAAAAGACAAGGAAAACACGACAGATGAGCGAAAACACCACCCCTTCACTTGTTCACAGCCATGGAGAGTTGTAAATGGGAGTGACAACAGACTTCACTTGAAGGTACTTGTAAAGGGCTTCCACACCAAGATGCCTTCCAAATCCACTCATCTTGTATCCTCCATACGAGCAGCCCTGATCAAATGCGAAGTAGCAGTTGATCCAAATGGTTCCTGCGCGGATGGATCTCGACACTGTATTAGCTACATCCAAGTTCTGGGTGACAATACCAGCTGCCAGGCCATATTTTGTGTTGTTTGCCTTCTTGATTGCCTCCTCAATTGTCCTGCAATAACCACATGTTCCAAGATGTCAGCACCATCTTCTTCTTTTTCTAATATTTCATGGGAAAGCAAGCAGAGATGACCGCGGATTGTACTTACTCGAACTTCATGAGTGACATTACCGGTCCGAATATTTCATCTGTTGCAATCATCATGTCCTCCTGAGCAATTTGTGATAGGAATTATGAAAACGATAGTTTATAAGAATGTAGGATCATAAGGACTCGTTGAGCTTCAGGAAGTTTACCTTAACATCTGTGAAAACGGTAGGCTCTATGAAATATCCCGTCTTGCCTAGAGGCTTACCGCCTGTTAACAAAGTAGCCCCTTCTCGTTTTCCATGCTCGATGTACGAGAGAATTTTATCAAACTGCTGCTTATCAACCTGAACATAGTTATGAAACACATTTTACAGATGAATTATCTCCTGCCTCTGGGAAGTAGGAACCTACGAGCTTTATAAATATTCTCAGATAAAGAAAGCCATGCAGCATCCATGATCATTTCGTACCTGTGGACCTAGACGAGACCTTGGATCAAAAGGATCCCCAACTACCCAATCTTTCGCCTTCTCCTTCAACTTCTTTACAAATTCATCATAAATCCCTGCCTGAACAAAAACACGGGATCCCGCGACGCAAATTTCTCCCTGAAAATATGAATGCAAGGAAGATGATTATCATTCTACAAGCAAAAAGGGTTGATACTATACATTTTAATCTGAATTCATCATTGAGTGGAAATGCAGAAAATATGCACGCAAGGGAAACGTATTTGCCTTGTTATACAGGACGGCAAGGAGAGCAAGATCTGCAGCTTTATCTACATCAGCGTCGTCAAAAATTATGAGAGGTGATTTGCCTCCTAATTCAAGCGAAACTTGTTTCAAATTGCTTGTTGCTGCAGCCTGCATTATTTTCCGTCCAACCTCGGTAGACCCGGTAAAACATACCTGAAAAATACAGGACACGGATAAAAGGTTCAACATATAGCTGTTACTGTAAGAAATAGAAATAGAATCCTTTCCGATTTCCTGAAAATCAAACAGAAAATACTATCAACTGACCAAACTAGCTAGCTAGACATCACCTTGTCAACGTCCATATGAGATGCAATGGCAGCACCAGCCGTGGGTCCAAATCCCGTTATAACATTGAGCACTCCAGCAGGCACTCCTGCCTGATTGATTGTTTAATAAAATAATCAAAAGCAAATCAATCCAAGAATTATAATGAAGGCACTGCAGAGTGAATTTCGCTTTTTACAGAGTTATAAGAGAGCCTGTGAGGAATATTATCAAAGACAATAACTACATGCCGAGCTTACCTTGTTGGCTAGATCAGCATAGAACAGAGCAGAAAGAGGTGTCTGCTCGGCTGGTTTTACAATCATGGTGCACCCGGCAGCTAAGGCCGGGGCAGACATCATGAAGAACATGGAGCTAGGGAAGTTCCAGGGAATGATATGTCCGGCAACACCGATGGGTTCACGCAGCGTGTATCCTTGAAGCTCGCGTGACATTTTCAGTGTTTCTCCATGAATTTTATCAGCTGCACCTGCATAATAACGTATTAGATTTGCTACAGTCGGAATGTCCACAGCTTTGCCCTGGCTAAACAACTTCCCGGCGTCCATAGCGTCCAATGCAGCTAACTCTTCTATATGCTCTTCAATTAAGTCTGCGTATTTGATCATAATCCTTCCTCTTGCCTGCGGGTCACATTTCAAGAACAAAACAAGATCATCCTTCCTGTTAGCAACGCACCCATAAACAGAATTGTTTTGTATGAAAATATGCGTTCTTGTTTACTTGTTACTAATCCATTTGCCTCATATTCTGTAAACGTAAGTTTCCAAATAAAGCTCGGCTTTATAGCGTTCCACTTCATCTGCAATCTATCCTTTTCAAAAAAACTGCATTTCCTTCTAACTACTGCTTGCTAAACGTCTCTAAAAGGGCGTGTGGGTGATGGCATAGGACTTGCGACCTGTATAGCAGGTCTCGGATTCGAATCAGGACCTGCACTTCCTCTAAAAGCCTGAAACACCTAGAGTTTTACTCGTTTACCTCAGCCTTCAAAAATGCGCTTTCTAAAAATAGGTTTTGAATTGCATCAAAAAAAAATATTGCTAGCTAGAGACTTATAAATTTATCCCTTTAATGGATGAAGTTTCAGGATGGCCCAGAAACCCTGAAAAATAGTGGGCTGCAGTAAATTCCATCTGATCATGTTATTTATTCACTTTTTCATAGTTTTGGTGATTGTATGTAAGATAATTTCTTTCATTATACAAATTTTTAAGTGTTTTTTTTTCAGTTTATAGCCTATATATGCAATTGAAGGTGTTGTTGAGCTTGAGCAGTGCATTTTTTTAAACACTAAAGAGATGATGATGCATTGTTTGCTGCAATAGTTTTTGTTCATCTTTGGTTACTAGAAAATCAGGAGCTGAGACTTTAGTATGGAAATCTAATTTCTAAACCTCTTTAACTTGATTTTTAAGTACAAAATACATTCTAAAAACAAATAATCAAATCAAAATAAACTTTTGGGAACTCAATCTGTTTTGTTGGCATGATTAAAGGTTAAATTACGTCAATTAAACTTGTTTTATTTCCCTTGAGTTTCCTCTCACGCTCTCAAGTATAAGGGACTAAAATAGAATAGAAAAGAAGTTTCATGCCCAATATGAAAAACCTATAAAAGCCGCCGATCTTTGGACAGAGCATTCATTGCTGCCGTAGTTGGCGTCGAATCGTGGCTTATCGTGCCACCTCATGTTTGTCATGCTTGACAGACATGGTTGAGGCTCACGTATCAATCAACAAGATTTTTCAAATAAAAACCTATAAAAATTCCAATGGCAATCACTTTATACTGTTTTCTTTTGATTTTTATAATTAAAATATAATGTATTTAATTTGTATGAATTTAAAATCGTTCATCACTAAAATCATCACGTGAGATCAAAATAATTAATTTGATAGGTCTCATGGATTGATATGATGATCAAATGATGAATTTTGATGTTGTATCGTGTTTATGTTATTAATTAATTTATTTATTTTCTTAAGCTCAAGAGAAATATATAACCCTCAAATGATTACTTACTTCAACGAATTAATTTTAATAATTTTATAATTTATTTGATTATTATTGTTTTTTTTTTGGTAATATGATTATTATTGTTATACAATAGGAGGGAGCATGGTTAAAGTTTAACACATTTCTCGATAAATAGGAGGGATTACTTACAGCACCAGACATGCGAGGCCAGGGACCCTCATCAAATGCCTGTCGGGCAGCCCTCACAGCCAGTTCCACGTCCTCTTTGTCTCCCTCTGCAACTCTTGCTATAACCCCTCCTGTTCTCGGGTCAATCGTCTCAAAAGTTTTACCTGGAGAATTGTATTTTTTTTTAAATAATAATAATAATAATAATTACTCTTTCACAGCAGAAACGTGGGGCTAGGATGATTTTGAAAAATAAAATAAAATATTCTAATCGTGCGTCAGTGAATAAGACGTGCAGTTTATATTATAAAGTCTCATGTATTATTAAATAAATTATTCGACAAAATATTCTTACAGCTACTATGCACCAGCTGACAGGCAATCCAAACATTATTTAATTGCTGTTTTAATAAGTTTTTGTTGCTCCTTTTATAGTATATGATTGCTGTACAGGCCATCAGTGCTGCTATAGCCAGCTTTAACTAATATTTAATTTAATAAAGAATTTCAAACACAAAATAAAAAGTAACCACCACCCCTTTTGTTAAACATAAAAGAAGATTTTAAAAGATTTCGTTTACTTTTATGGATTTTTTTACCATTCAGTGCTTTTAAATACTTTTTCATTTTTTTATTTTAAATTAAAAAAATATAATATTTTTAAATTATTTATCAACAATAACTTCTAAAAATAAAATAAAATATCATTTTAATATAATTCTGAACCAAAAAAACATAATTTGAAAAACAGTCTAAATTATATTCACAGTCAAGTCAAAAGTCAGCGGTATCAAAGCCATGTGAAAATACAAGGAGAAAAAACAAACAAATAAGTTGTACTGTAAATGGGGCCCGTATATAAATGTCAGATGATAAGGCGAGGGGCGATACGATGTCGATGTCGTTGTCGTTGTATTTTCTCGCAACTCAATGATGTGACGGTTAATAATATAAAACTCGGAACACTATTTTGGAACAAATAATATAATTTTCTCAGTTGTAGAGTAAAGTAATATAACGGAAACATTTGGCGTGCGATGGGATGCCAAAGACGATGAACAGAGAGATAGATGAAAATAAAAAAGCATAATTAATAATAATAATAATAATAATAATAAGAACAAGCCCAGTCCAGGATGTAAGGATGGTTTTCACGTGCGATGGGATGCCAGAGACGATGAACAGAGAAATAGATGATGAAACTTGAAGAAAGAGAAGGCCAGATAGTGAAGATAATTAATAGTTTTGCAACGAGGTACGAAGAAAAAATCATCATAAATGCTACTGGTGGAGAGGTTGGGTGAATGAATCAGACATGAAACACTCGTGTGGGTGCGCGAAGGACTGAATCAGAAAGATAGAGAGGTACAGAAACAGACCTGAAACGGAATCGACAAATTCTCCATTGATGAAGAGTCTGGTGAACTTTATCGTCGGCAGTTTGACCGGAGAATCAGAGTTCCCGTTGACGTGATCAGCCATCTCTCTCTCTCTCTCTCTCTCTCAGCCCAGAAGCAGTTCTATGCTACAGATTCTGTGATTTAAACCCAAATTGGTGGGCAATATTTATGGATACCATGTGTGTGTGTGGCCATTAGGTGAACCTGGAGGAGTGTTTTTCTTATTATTTTAAAAGACTACGTGATGAGATCAGATATTTTAAAAATATTTGTGAAACCCGAATCAAACCGAATAATTTTCCAGGTTTGATGGGTATAATAAGTTAAGAAGTTGGAAATGTTAATGAGTAGAGTTTTTTTATTGAAGAAAATCAAATAGAAATAAAACCACTAATAAATAACCTGTTATCTCTGCTTGGTCAACTCTGGAACACCGCACTCTCTTTATCTCCCCCCCAACTCAAGCCGCCTTTCACTCTCATCGAAGCTGCTTGTTTGTTTTTTTTTTTCATTTTAGTTCCTTCTCTCTTCTAAATTATTATCGCTAGACTCAACTCTCTTACTACCATCTCCGAGACTTCCTCCCTAACAATTCTTACATTTAGAATACTTCTCATGATATGATAAGTTCTATAGAAGGAGCAAATAACTGTCTGTTTCTAAATTTGATTCTCGTTATTTTTTAAAAATGTTTTTCATTTAGAAATATATTAAAATAATATTATTTTTACTTTTAAAAAAATCATTTTTGACATTAACACATCAAAATAATCTAAAAAATAAAAAATAAAAATAAAAATAAAATTATTATTTTTTCATATGCACTTTCTAAAAACACTCTCAAATACCCTTAGTCGATAACATGACAAAAAATAAGACAATAAGTGTCTTATCTTCTCCTACTTCAACTAGTTGACTTATTTAAACACAATATATTTAAAAGTATTAGGGGAAATGATGATACAAAAAAAAAGCTCTAAAATTCAAAAATCCTCAACCACTCTCTTTTATATCAGTATAATGGTTATTCATCTTACCTTTTCTCCTTAAAAAAATACTCACTCTCTTGCTAATGACTCTATCTCTCTTAGATATACAACACAATGTAAAGTTTTAATCTTTGTTTGAAATTACCAACCTCTCCACCAATGGTTATCTCTCACTTGGCTTCCACACCAACTCTTCTAGCCTAGCAATCCTATCTTATAAATAACTATAACTTGTAAGAACCTTTCCACTGATTACTTGGAAGACACAATAACTCAATTTTCTAGAAAAAGTACTATTATTTATCATTTTTCATTCATGATATAAGTTTATAATGCATGAGATCTCCATAAATACCATAGGTTATCAGGTAAAAGAGTTAGAGACAATTGATATATGCTCACACAAAATTATATAATACCATAAATACTGTATATTTTTTCCTCCTTGCTTATTTACTATTCAACTATGAGAACATTATTTGCATTTTACAAACACCATTCACTATTTACATATACCATTCACCACCTACAAATATTATTCACCTTTTATTAGTGGAAGTATGGTGATGTATGCAACTTAGACATCTTAACAGTCTAGAAGATATGACCTAGATAAATATGTTTGTGTTATAAATCATAGAGAGATCATGCAGAACATGAGAAGCATCCTAGAGCTTATAACGTACAAAAGTGATGTCATGTGCAAAATTCCCTTGTAAAATCTCCTTCATAATTCACTTTTTTCATTTAGATGCCTTGGGATTTTATATAGGCAATATTTCTAACTCTTATTGTCATGAAAAAAAGTGATGTTGTAAGCAAAACTCCTTGTATCATTATTATTTTTATTTTGATTCTTAGTTCAGTTTTATGCATTAATGAAAAAAATAACTCTAGACTTTTTTAGATAAAAAAGAACTTGGGCCTTAAGAACTTGTTATTAAAAAATAAGGTAATCAATCTTCTCATTCATACTAGATGAAAATTTTATTTTTTTTTATGCAATTTTTCATGATGAAGATCTTTTTTATAAGCCTCTCTGAGATAAGTGTAAGTGTAAAAGGAGTTTTGTATAATCATAAATTAAGATTATAATTTTCAAGAGTCACCACCTAGTATTAAGATCACTAGAAAACCTAATGGTTTACGAGAATCTAGTAAGGAAACTTGTTATGCAAGGGAAAACACATCACTCCCGGTGAACAAATTTTTATTCATTGATCTTTTTCAAGGTTCAAAGTAAATCACTCTTCTTAAGGGAGAGTTTCTATCTCATTGGATTAAAAACCTAACCGTTCTAAAATTTAAATTTTATGATCACATTTTACTTTTTTTTTATATCTTTAATACCTTAGGGTATACTCTACAATGTATACCTCATATATTAAAGTCGACAACTAAATCTAAAAAAATAATCAAAATGATGAGTGGATGGATATTTGACCTTTTTTGTCGAACCTTAATGGATAATTATAAATTGGTTATAATATTATTATTTTTTTTTGCATTTTAAAACACGAGGAAAGATACAATTTGTTTTTGTGAAAATATTCTTAGAAAACTCTTTAGGATTCAACAATATGTATGAAAAGAAATATATTTTTATGTTTTAAAATGAGGATTTTTTTAAGAAAATAATTTCAAAGAAAATCAAATACTTTGAGTCAAGTTTGTATATTACAGTGTGAGTCTACAAATTGATATTGAACAAAATTAGTGAAAAAACATGCAATGAAATTAAAAAATTGAAATGTTCCTTGAATTGTTTTTGGAATTTTTTTATTAATAATTTGGAGAAAATCAAGTATTTATTATATCGGGATTGAAACTTTACAATATAAGTCTAATGGCTAATATCATGCAAAATTACTAGGAAAATATGTGACAATCATAAATTTTATGAAATACCTATTTTAATATTTTTTATTTTTTATTAAATATTATTATAATATAAATATATAGGTTGGGCTGGCCCAACAAAATTCAAGTGGGCAACTAGCGACCAAGGAAAGGTTTAGGTAGCTGATGAGGAATAATATTTTTACTATGCTAGACCCTGGTTAAGCCAAATAACATTCACGTTGGGGTAATTTATCAAGAGATTATAGTTCTTCATTCAAATCATTTTTATCATGAATTATGTGAAAATAAGGTATTACGGTGAGTCATGAGACAAAAATGTTGTGCCTAGTGCTTATGTGAGACATGGTTTCATCATATTATAACATGAAACTAATATTTTTTAGGAATATTGTTAAAATCATCATTAATACATTTGTTAGAAGATAAATTGCTAGACAAATAAAAACAAAACATATTCCATGTTACGAGGTATAGAGAGTACATGTCTCCAAAAATAATTTTATTTATTTTTAAAATATCTTTGTAAAAAACTTTTCATTTCAAAAGTGTTCAACTAAGACATGTATGGATAAAATTAGTTATTTTTATAGTTTTAAAATCTAGTTTGAGAGATATTCCTTGGTAAGGCCTGAGTCACTAGGTAAGACTCGGGTCATAGGGTTAGGTTGATCTTGATGAACCCGAGTCAGCATAACACTAAAAATTATTATTATCATAATTTTAAAACTCAATTCAAAAGTCAACTTAGTGCAAGGATTAAATCACGAGTGAGGTTGACTATTGACTCAAGACAAAGTAAAGATAAAAATAGTTAGTATTATAGTTTTAAAATCTAACTTTGGGTTGACGTAGAGCAAAACCCCAATCACGTGTCAAGAAGGTTGACCGGGTTGACCCAAGTCAACATAAAATAAAAGTTTTAATATCATAGTTTTAAATTTTGATTTGGGGGTCACCCTGAGATAAAGCTCCAATCACAAATCAAGACGGTCAAAACTAGGTGGTCCCTGGTTAATGTAAGGATAAAAGTTGTAATTATTACAATTTTAAAACTCAATTTGAGGGTTAACAATAGTTTAGGTCACGGGTCAGAAAGGTTACAAGGTTTGACTCGAGTCGATGTATGAATAAAACTAGTTATTATTGTATTTTAAAATTGACTCAAGACTCGACCTAAGACAAGGTTTAGGTCATATATTCAAAGGGTCAACCCGACTGACCCAATTATTGAAGAAAAAAAAATCAAAGCAACTTTGTTATGACCAAAACAATTTAAAAAAATTCAATGGGTTTTGGACCCATGTTTTTGTTGTTTAAGGATTAAGACAACTATGCACCTAAGGGGGGGATTAGGTGTGAATACAACAATCAATGCAATTTTAAAATTAATTACTTTAAAGTAAAACAATAACCAACAATATAATTAAGTACTTTAAAGTAAAGAGATAAGAGAGAGAGATTGCTAACTCGGTTTTTAACGTGGTTCGGGAAGCCTACATCCACAGCTCAAGTATCAACCCGTACTTGAGTATTGTATTCTCTTACTAGTCCAAATAACAAGATTACAATTCCCGCTTGATGAATCCACACCAAGACTTTTACACCACTTGAAGATATGCCCTCTTCAAGATTTTCCTTTTTCCCACTTGAAGATGTACCCTCTTCAAGATTTTTCCTTGGTGATGTTCCCTCACCAATATCAAGAGTTTTATACTCAACTCTCAAGAGTTTTACAAGGATTGTTTTTGTAATACAACAATACACTCTCAATAGTGTGGATATTACAAATTAAGATCTATGATCTCTTTATCTCACTTAATAGCACTTAGAATATTTGAAGGTGTTTAAGTGTAGTGAGAATGAGATTTAATACTCTTTGTGTTAGGATATGAAGATTTAAACACAAATTTGAGTATTAATGAGGATTGATGATATGAAGGTGTTTATGCACTACTAATTGCCTCAATATCAGATATAATCAAAATGTCTCTACTTAATTTTGCAATTAAGAGGCCTATTTATAAGTTTCAAAGAGAAACTAGACGGTTCTAGCCGTTTTAGTGCAACTGTCATCTCAAACGGTCGACCGGTTCACAACGGATAAATCAAGTGGTCGACCGGTTCATTTAAAAGCCAGAAAATCAATCTTTTTGACCAAGCGGTCGACCGGTTCACAAGCGGTCGACCGGTTCAACTTAACATGGTCCAAACGGTCGACCGGTTCACTTGGTAAAAACCAAGCGGTCGACCGGTTCAGTTCGAAAGGTAATTTGTCTTCCAAGCGGTCAACCGGTTCACTTGGTAACCCAAGCGGTCGTCCGGTTCATGCAGAAACCTTATTTTGACAAATTATCTTTTCTGAATTTCTTGAACCGATTGATTATGACTTAAACCTATAATCATCAAACCCTTTTAATGCATGCAATGTGAAGTGTGTGAGTTCATTTTAATTTGTGCTATCAAGTTAGAAATTGAGATTTACATAAAGCACTAAAATGAAAACTTATTTTAAGTCTTCACTTGCTTGCATCTTGGACTTCCTAGAATGATTTCTTCGTGTAATCCATTATGCTTGTTGATGTATTCTTTGTATAATACCTGTTTATAACTTAATCTCATCCAAGCATATTATTAGTCCATTTTCTTTTTATTGTTATCATCAAAATATATAAAGCATACAAGTATGACATGATATGTCACTAGTTTTATCCCATGTAACATGGATTTCTGACTAGGTTAATCGAGACATGCTTTTTATTTTTTTTATAAACTCAGAACAATACATATTTGGGGCCAACCTATTAAATTAGTTCTGGTTTTATAACTAAAATTATTATAATACTATTAATTTCAACATTCAATATAACATAAAATAAAATAATTATATCTAGTTTTTTTGTAAAAAGTATATAGTTTTAATAGCATATAAAAGAAAATAATTATATCTATATATTTGTCATATATAGTATCGAAATTGCATATTGTTTCAATTTTTTATTTATTTCGAAGATTCAACTCCTGTCCCTTTCGTCTCACTCTGACATTAGAAAAGGAGAGAGAAATATAAACAAAGGCAGGTGAAAAATCATTAAAAGTATATAGTTTTAATAACATATAAAATAAAATAATTATATCTAGATATTTGTCATAGGTAATATCGAAATTGCATCACGTTTAATTTTTTTTATTTCGAAGATTCAACTCCTGTCCGTTTCGTCCCCTCTTTGACATTAGAAAAGGAGAGAAAAAGTATAAACAAAGGCAGGTGAAAAATCATGTTCAAATATCTCTAATTGTTGTTTTTTTATTGTTCGTTAGTAGTCCTCGTCAATGAAAAAAAAGTGGGGAAAAGTTGCTTGGACTTTTATCCAACGTCCATGAGAACCACGTGTCAAATGTCCACTCACCTGAAACTCACCAAAGCATAAGTTGTCAGAAGAGTGCCAGATAATTCAAAAATGGAAAAGTATTCAATCCCTTTTTGTGAGAAACTGATAATCGATACGTGATTTTCCAACATGAAGTCACTATCATTTACAATTTTGTTTCATCTATTTTATCTTTTTTTTTCTAGTAAAATAATAATTTAAAATGAAAAACACGTTCAAAATTTCAATCCCAATCAGTCAGAAAATCTTTTGACCACTAACACAAGGAAAATAGGAAGTTCTCAAGCAATATCATTTTTCACTAAAAAAAGAGGAAAGAAAGAGGGCAATGAAATCTAAATAAAATAATTTGATTTGATGACAGGAAGTTCATACAGAATCACTACCTGGTAAAATATTTTAACCAATTTCCCAGTCTCATAGAAAACTCGAATAAGCGGAAAACACTTTATCACTCCATTGTTTTGCGTGCACCCATAGGAATTTCGTTGTATGCATATCCACAAGCAAAACAAAAGTAGGAGCAGCAAATGACAATGCTTTGATTAACCAAAATTTGGCAAGAAACAGGCATATGCACCCAATGGCGACTCCATTCAAGGAAAGAATATAGTGCTCGTTTGATGCTTGTTAGCCACACCATTTAAAACTCACAGCACGGAAATCACATTCAGCTTGAGCTCCATAAAAAGGTAATCAGAGCTACAGGCATGGGCATCATATCCAGTTCATGAGGGTCCCAAAATTTGAGGCTTCAACCAGAAATCATAAAAAAAACTCTTAACATCTGGCTGGTTTTCTCCCATCCTATTGAGTGTAGGATGTAGGTTGGTAAGCGGTAGGGTGCAGCAGAGCCGTAATCATAAGCTGCACCATAACTGGTCTGGCTTCCATAAGAGCCACTGGCACGGAAACCAGCAGCACTCATGTTTTCCGCCGGCTGTGAGTAGAGTTGTTGAGGTATTGCACCGGGGCTTTGAGAGTGATGGTAGGGTTGTTGTTGAGAAACTGTGGAAGGGCTTTGAGCGTGGGAGATACCATAAGTTGATGCATACGGGACTGCTGCAGGGCCCTCATAGACATTCTGGCTAGGGTAGTGGAATGGCACAGAGTATCTTCTAGCCGGGCTATGCTGTGCAGGGGGGGCAGCATTCCTGCGGCTGAAAGAGGAATAATTGTTTGAAAATTTGGCAGCTTTGGCTTGACGATAAGGAGTAGGTCCGCTGTCCCGGCCACCACTTGAGCCATGGCCTCGTTTGTTTTGAGACTTGGTGGCGGTGGCAGCTGATGTACCCCTCTTCCTCTCTGCTTTGGTTTTTTCAAGCAGAGAAGCCCGTTTTCTCAAGCTGTCAAGGGAAAATTCTGATTCAAGCTTATGATCTTCCACACATTTGATGATTGCTTTAATAGAATTCAACTCCAAGGTACTTGACTCTTCCTGCAAAAAAATTACTAAGAATCTTACAGACTCAAATATTTCATGTTATTAAAAGTTGCACAATATAGATAGAGATTAGACAAACCGTTGCAGCTGAACTATAATTGCCATTCTTCAAAACAGTAGTTGTGATCTTCTTGGAATTCTTCAGATATGACTTGAGTAGAGATACAGGAGAAAATCTTTTTGTCAAACCAGATTCAGAAGCAAAATATACAGCCTCTATCTCTTTCCCATTCTTCACCAATTCATCGATTATATCTGGGGAAAAAATTATGATTGAAAACGATCAAAAAAGAGTGATTATAGAGCAATATATCAAAATCAGATTTGAAAGACGAGAATAAAGTGATGTTTCTAAGACAAAAGTTTAACACCATTAACATCTGTTTGAAGTCTCAGCTAAGCTGAGTACAGACATATACACAATTATAGTAATATCTGGAAACCAGTACTAGGCTCATACACTACTTAACTACCTCTCATGAGGACAGGACTGAGGCAGGTTTGGTTCATATGAACTCAGAAGTAAGCAAGAAAGGAATTCTGTCAACTAACCTTACATGATTGTTAAGATTATTACTCTCAGGAATACAGAAAACTTTTTGAGAGATTGACCAAATCAGTCATTGCTATTATCTGAAGTCACAACCCAGATAAACTCTGCTTACCAAAATAAAACGTTTGCTAACAAAGTTGCATGCACAATTTAAAGGGGGACCAAACCCTGTTGGAATGACAAACCAAACCAGAAGCAGACTGTAACAATAAAATTAACAGACTTTTTTTGTGCGAACCATTGAACACTTAATAGAGTCTAGTTCAATTAAGCGTACAAAGAACATTCTTCAGAAAAGGAAATAGGCAGTTATATGCACAATGATGTTACGCAAAACCAATTCAGCACTCGTATGTCATTTATACATTTATTTGTCGGGGAAATATAGTATTGTTTCTATCACCTTGGTAAAGTCTGTTTTTTTTTAATAAAAATAATCATTTTCCAGGTGATATCAATGCCATAAGATTGTCCACGCTGGCCTATGAAAGCATAAACCTGGAAACAATATGCAAGTACCAGGATAGGACCTTGTATATTTGTAAATGTCAAAAACAAAGAAATGCAATAATGCAAGTCATTTTAAAACGATTTTGACGACAGGCACTTCAACTCTTAGAGCCTTAGCCTTGAGTTCTTTAGAGGCAGAATAAAGCGTTTTTGGCATAATTTACATAGCATATTGAGATACTAAACATGTGCCCTTTCAGATTCACAGTATCATATCTATTAATCTTGCAGAGTAGCAATTGCCACCGAAGAACAAATAATCCACTAATCAAATTAACACCCAACATACCTCCCATTTTCTCTCCAAAATCAATAGCAGCTGCAAGCTTCGCCATATCCCTCCTTGATGCATTCTCTGTCACAAGCTTCCTCAAGAACTCCTCATCAAACCTCGACTTCAGCCCAAATCCCAACACCATTTGCAAAAACATTACTGCCTCTGCAGGCCCCACGACACCACCACCACCACCACCACCCCCCCACCACCCCCCCCTCACCCTCCCCCCTCCCCCCCTCCCCATCAGCCTTCTCCTCTACATCGTCCTCCTCCTTCCAGTTTTCCAAAATCCCAGCAGCCCTCTCCACCACACTTCGTGCAAATTCCGGGCCCTTATCCTTCCTTTCAAAACAACTACCTTCCGGGAAAAGCGCCTGAACCAGTATTCCACATGCCCACCTCTTGTCCGTAACCCCAACTTTCCCAACTTTATCTCTCACCAACTCATCCACTGCATCCAAAATCAATCTCGCAGGATCCACAGCTTCCATTATCGCACGTGAAATCTCCGCACGAAGAAACACTGATTCCTTCCGTTTCGAAACCACAAATCTTAACAATCCAGATGAATCCATTCTCCTACATAATGACTTCAACGAATCCGATAAATTATCGAAAGAGTGAGAATCCCGGAACTCCAATAAAGCGGTCTCTCTTTGCTCCTCCACTTTGGAAGCAGCAGCTGACTCTCGTTCCGGTATGGATTTTTCTCTGCAACAAAGAGTTTCGAGGGTTAGCTGGGAATTGGATTCTAAAGATTGGAATTTGGATTCCAGGGATTGGGATTTCAGGGCGAGGGAATTATTGAGGGATTTGAAGTGAGTGGTCAAGGTTGTGAATAGTTGGGTACAGGATGATAGAATGGCCTTTTGCGCATCGAGGTCGTTGAAGAATTTCTGCGTTCTCTCTGTTTCGATAGCTAATTCGGTCGTCATTGATTGAAGACGAAGAAATTGTGAAACGATGCCGATTCTTTAGGGAATGATTAATCGATCTTGGGGGGTTTCAAAACCCTAAACCCTAAAATGCTGGTTGAGGGGAAAAGAAAGGATTTACGCGATGGGGATGACTGGCTACGTATTTTCCCTTCGCGTTTGTTACGCATTTGTATTTGTTATTAACGTGTAAAAATGTATTAAATTAATATTTTATCATGTTTTTATTTTATTTTAATATACTTATACAAAAAATATTGTAAAAGAATTTGTTTTAATAAAAAAAAATTTAGTTACTCGCAAACCATTAACAAATGTATTTTTTTGTTAAAAAACCATTTTAATTCAATAAATAGACTAAGATTTAAGAAAATGATAATAATAATAATAATTGGATGGAAAATAACACTTGTCAAAAGAGAAAAAACACAAAGTTGAATTCCAAAATAACATAATATTAAAAGATAAAATTTAGTTTTATATTTTTTTGTTCAATTCTTTGAAGAATGATATTTTAAAATACATTAACTAACTATATTTTAAATAAAAGCTTAAATTCTAGTTACATGAGATAAATACATAATTGAAGTCAAATTATGCAACAAAACCTAACCACCAAGTCTAAAACACAAACAATATAAATTTAGATTAGTTTTGTGATTGTGATCTCTATATCAATCATTTATTTTTTTAATATTATCTTCAAATATTTCTTTCATGCATGAAGATGGAAACACCTTGTAATTCATGTAAAAATCAAATTTGAATGGTTGATAGCTTGATCCAACAAGAACATGCTTTAGAGAACTAAAATTATATACAATGATCACCCCTTCCCTATACTTATAAAACAAACATGAACAAGTAATATAAAATCATAACAAAGTTGATTAATCATTAAAAAAAATTACATGTTTAATCAAGAATTTAGTATGAGAATCACTCAAACAAACAAAAGACAACAACAACAATAATTTATTTATTAAAAATAGTTTTAAAATAATATAACCTTTAAAAGTCTCTACAAATGAGTATTTATACTAGAAATAATCCTAAGTAAAATAGGATATCCCCAATGGATATGGATAAACCTAACAAATAATATTAATCCAATAAACCTACATTTAAATAAAGACCTTAATATATATATAAAAGACCTGATAATAAATAATAAATAAATAAAACAATAGTTAAATTAATTTAAATAAGATTGAAGACATTTCATGATCTTTTCGAATAATCGAAGTCTAACTTCAAACGCCCATTTTCTCTCTTCTTTTAATGAATTAGAAGACATTTTATATCCTACTGGAATGTATGAATGTCTACTTTCTACTGCAATTAAGATATAATTATATTTTATTATGTAGCTTCATTTATGACCAAAACATTAGTGAAATGTCAAAAATAGCAAATTTGAATCATTTTATTCTTTTTTTTATGTTTGACTTCCCACATACAAACCCTTATCGAACATCAATTAAATTAATCAAGGCTTATTCTTAAATATTTAATATCTTAATGAAGTCCATTTTAGCATATGTTTCTTGAAAAAGTATATTGAAAGTCTTTTTTACCCTCTTAGCTCTAAGAGTAAGTCCAACGGGAGAGCCATCCTAGTAGGCAAAGCTAAATTTTTGAATTTTTAGCTATTTTTTTTTTATTTTTGCTCTCCAAGGGGAGAGTCATCCTGATAGGCAAAATGTCTTTTCTTTAACCGAGAAGCCATTGCTACACATTTTCACTGCAAAAGCCAAAATATATATAGCCATTGGAATTATATCGTTGTGGACTTGCTCTTAAAACACAACAACAACAATGACAATCACAGTTGAGGCAATTAAAAAAAAACACAAATAAAGAACCTTTCTTGCCGAACATAAACAACAAAATTTGATTTCATGTAGTAAAGGGGCTGATTTTAGTGATGAAAAGGGGCTGGGATTTGAGTTGATTTAGGGTGAGATGTAATTCGATTTTGTTGAGGAAATACATTGTGATTCAAGGCTGAAAAGGGGCTGGCTTTTAGGTTGATCTAAAGCTGGAATTTTAGGTTGAAATGGATGGGGATGATGCAAAGATGTTAGGTGGAAGGCTCCATTATTGGGTTTAGGAATGGAGTCGAGGTTGCTGGTAGTGGTGGTGGTGGAGGAAGAGGGAAGAGAGGGAGGACAATCGTCAATGGAACCCTTGGAGGCGACGGTGCAACAGATGCAGGGGAGATGAAGGGTTTCTTCAAAGGAGATGGAGATGGCATGGAGGTTGGAGGCGGCGCAGAGGCAGAGGTGATTGAGGTTTCTTGAGGAGATGGAGATGGCACGGGGAGAGGAGGCTTGAGGCGGCGCAGTAGAGAGGAGATGTAGGGTTTCTTGGAGATGGCACGGGGAGGGGAGGGGAATTAAACGGGTTTGGTGCATAGTTGTCAATACCATTCCGGTCGCCGTTCCGGTTTTTCTATTGGAACGGAACATTCCGGTTTTGAGAGCGTTTCGGCGTGCCGTTTTGGAGTTGTACTGTTTACATATAATTAATTAATTATATATATGAAAAAAATTAAAAAAACAAAAAAATTTACATATAATTTTTATTTTTTATAAAATCAAAATTGATACAACAATTTTATTTTTTTATAATATATATTTTTTTATTTTTAATATATATATATAAACTTATGGCTGCACGTTTGTCCAGCTAGACAAACATGCAGCCATAAGTTTATATTTGCAGCCGGACAAATAATCCCACATCGTTGAAATAAGAAGTTTGCTAACTTCTGGTGGCTTTAAATGATGAAGGACTCAAGGTTATCCTATACCACATCGCTGAAATAAGAAGTTTGCTAACTTCTTGTGGCTTTAAATGATGAAGGACTGAAGTTTATCCTATCCCACATTGAATAAATAAAGTTCAAGTTAAAGAATTGTGTCTATAAAATTAAATCAAAAAGACATGTAAAATCATCTCACCTAAAATGATATGAGGTCAGTGATATCAGATGTATTTAGGATGTGTGCTGGTTTAAGAGTTAATTAAAAAGTAAAATGAATTATGTGGTCATTGATTTTTATGTTTGGGTGAATATGGTATGTTGGAAATTGAAAGTTTTGAAATGGTTGTGTACATGGATTATAAGGTGATATATTGTAAAGTGTTATATTAATAGTGTATTAATGAAGTCAAAGACTTTGTTTAAATTGGATGATATTGAGTGTTGAATTAATGTGAAGGTCTAAGAAATGAAATTTATAGTAGAGTAATGGGTTTTATACATAATTTACATATTGTATGTTTTTTACGGAAAAAAGTTCAAAATTTTATAGGATTAATTGATTTTAAATGTTTATGACTAAATGTTGATGCCTTAGAAATCTAAAGTGAAGTAGAGTTTTTAATTAAATTGAAAACTGACATGTTATAATATATGCTCAGCAAATATATCATATTTGCATGATAACTTTATTAGATAGGTTGTGTATTGGGTTTATTATAATTTTAATTTTCATTATTATTTAAACAAATATGCTTTAAAATGAATTGAGAAAGTTCAGACAAATTGTGAATATTGTTTAAAGTGACCAAATGGTTAGTTGTTGGCTTAATTATATGATGGAGACGAGAGAGGTTGATTAAATGTTGTTAAAATTTGATGTACGAATGGTCAAAACAAATACATATGAATTGAATTATGGTTTAAAATATGGCCGTTAAAATATAGTTGTCCGTTACAATATGGTCGTTAATTTCCAGATATGGAAATTGTGTAAAGTAGGGATAAAGTAGCTTCTATTTTAGCTAAATTAGTCTTGTAATTACTATATAAGTTCATTATCAATTTCAATGGAAAAATACGCTGAAATATATGAATTTATATTTTTAACATGGTATTAGAGCGAATCTCAAAAAACAATTCTTGAACCATATTTGTTCATCCCCAGATTTTTTGTTTTCCTTGAACCGTATTTGTTCATCTCAAAATTAATCCTAGAAATCGATCTCAACAGCACCTGTTTGTTCAAAGTTACTATTCATACCTAGAAATTCCATCAATTCATACACACAGCTACCCTCCCTTCATAGTCTGAGATGACTAGTTTTGAACAACGTCTTCTTCAGCAGATGCAAAGTAATTTTCAAACATTTTTTTTACTCCATTGTGTTGAAGATTGATGAAATCAGAAACCATGTAGATGAGTTGGAGAAGAGCATATGCTCGCATAGATTTCAAAATGAAAGGAAGTGAGAGAGGGGAAAGTTTGTTTGGTCAGAATATAAGGTCTGACTAGGCTTACCAAAATGGGGCTGACCGGGCTGACCGAAAATACAAAAATACTGGTGGGTTGGTGTGTTCTCATTGCGGTGAAATGGGACATTTAAAACAAAGGTGTTACGAAATTGTCGGCTACCTGGACAGGTGGGACTTCGCAAAGAAACCTCGAAAAAATATCAGAAAACCTATGGTACATCTGACAGAAGCAGACCAGGTACCACCTACAGTGAATGTGGTCCATCATGGTATCATCGAAAACGATTTTGCACGCTCTTTTATTACAAAAAAATAGTACTTGGATTATTGATACAAGTGCTTTTAATCACATGACTAGAGATTCCGATAATTTAATCTGCCATAAACCCTCCTTACGGCCAACTTGATGCACTGCTAACGATAGTACCTCCCCTGTTACGGGGGAAAGATCTCTTATTTTAACTGACACTATTACACTAGATATTGTCCTTATTGTTCCATCTCTTGCGTATAATCTCTTGTTGGGTAGTTAAATCACGACTACCCTTGAGTGCATGATAACGTTTTGGCCTTTGTTTTGAGCTTTTCAGGACATTCTAACCCGAAAGATTCTTGGTTATGGAGTTAGACAGGGCAACCTGTATTATTTGGAATTAACAAAAAATGAGGGTCAAAGTTGGGTCACGCACATCAGACCAGAAGTAAGGATCATGCTCTCGTATGGTTGTGGCATCGACGAGTCGGAAATCTTTCATTCGGGTACCTTAAGAAGTTACAACCATATTTATTTTCGAGTGTTAAGTATTTTGGAGTCTTTAGTGCAAAATTTGTGAACTCGCAAAAAGCCACCATTTCTCCTATTTGCCAAGTTTGAAGAAAAGTATGGAACCATTTGCACTCATTCATTCAGATGTTTGGGAGTCCTACAAAGATCTCGTCTTTTTCTAATGCACAATATTTTGTTATATTTATTGATGAATGTACTCGGATGACCTGAATATCTCTTCAAAGGAATAAAAATTAAGTTGGTACAACTTTTCAGGAATTTCACAAAATAGTGCGAAACCCAATACCAACAACACATTCGTACACTTAAATCAGATAATGGTACGGAGTTCATGGATCAAGTGTTAGGCAATTTTTTAAATCATTATGGAATTCGACATCAGACCTCCTGCACGAATACCCCAAAGCAGAACGGATTAGTAACAAGGAAGAGCAAACAACTTATGGAAATTATTTGTGCTTCGCTATTTGCCATAAATCTGTCAAATTACTATTGAGGCGAGGCAATAAAATCAATAGCTTACTTAATGAATTGAACACCATCAGGTGTAATTGAATTTCAATCTCATCAAAAGAAAATGGAATCTCTTGTCTTTGTTCCTCATCTACCAAATTTGGAACCACGGGTGTTTGGTTGTATGGTATATGTCCACATC